>AYJT01048088.1:0-10963 GCA_001278415.1 Ocimum tenuiflorum
AACCGTCAGCTTCATTGGCCGGTCCGGTTCTGGATTTCCGGAACCGCGGAACCGCGGCACCTCTACTCCGAATTGATTTTAGGGAGAAAGAGAAAATAATCATTTACTCTAATTAATGGATGGATGACATTGGGTTGATATTTATTATATACCCATCATCATAAGTTAATAAATTATAAATTTTATTAACCTTTCCAAACAAATAGCTACTTTTTCAATTCATCTAATAATATATATGTGTGTGAGAGAGATCATTATATGAATTCAGGGAGGGGAGTCTCCTGTGATACACTCATCCAATTGCATTGGAAACTTTCTTAAATTGGAAGGATTTATTTGTAGGTGGACCTTCTTTATCTACACACACTCTATTGCTTTTCGTATATAATACGGTTAATAAAAATTAAATACACCGAACTAAATAATAAATAATAAAATTGAACTTAGTTCAAAACGTCTTGATGAAGGAGCCACTATAAGAAAAATATAGAAGAGGGTACTTTCAAGAGCGATCTAGATTAATTCCTCATTAGTGATCAAATATTAAAACACAGTTAGCGTGTTACATGTGAAAAATCACGTCTTTTCATTTCGTGGATCAAACACTTAAGGTTTAATAATTTTCGTCTAACATTATACAGTCAAAATCATGTATTATTGGATTTTTAGGGATAATTATGAAAATATGTATAGGATTCATTTGTTCTCTCTCCTCTCTCCTCTAAAATTCTTCAATATCTTGAACAATCATAACTCACTCAATTTAAATTATTTTTTCACATATCATATACCAAATTAAAAGACATTTCAGAAGCTTTCAAACGAAATCCATATTGGATATATTTGCTAAAAAAAATTGGACAAAAAATAATAAAATAGTTATAATGTGTAATCTATATGAATATAATGTAGTTTTTTTAGTTTTATTTAAAGCCCATTATTATCACAAACGATTGCATTATACTTTAACAGGTTGTGCATTGTAACTCAGAAATATTGCATTATACACCACAAATCTTCATTGTTTACATAAGAAATGACAGAACCGACAGAACTAGAACCGTGGGCATTTTTGCCCGGTCCAATTTTGGTTCCCAGAAAATGGAATCGTGAAAAAAAAAAGAAATGACCGTTGGAACTGGAATCGAGAACCGCCGGTTCCAACGGTCAAAATTTTGATCATTGTGTTGATCTGGCCAATGAGAGGCCACCACGTCATGGGAACTGCCGGTTCCATGATTCCGAACCATGGAACTAGTGGTTTCCAACAATATATTTTTTTTTCTAGATTTTTAACTATAAATACACCCAAACCCTCTCATTTTCACTCACCCAACATTCTCAATCTCTATTTCTGTTATGAATATCTTGTATTTTTAATTAATGTCAAACACCATTATTGTAGCTGATTAGAATATAACTGATCTTAGAATGTAACATATATAGGATTGTGTGTAATAGCTTAGGTTCATGGAGAAGAAGAGCTGGAGGAAAACAAGTTCTGAAAGCAAATGAAGATCGAGTTCTTAGTGTTGCCCTCAGCTGTGTCATCATAGCTGATAGATGCCACAGCTGATCTACTCAGCTGTAAGTATAAAGTTCACAGCTGTCCTAATAGCTGTGATAAGTTCAACTGTCAGAAGTTCATTAATCTGACCCAGCTGAACAGAGAAAAAACAAGAAGACTCCTAAGCTGACACTCAGATCAGCTATTTGTCACTTCGAAAAAGTTGAAGTCAGTTTCTAGTCAACCTTAAAACTCAGTTACAACTGAGATTCAGTAGAATATCAGAAGTGACAAGACATGCAGCAGAGCTGACCTACCACTGTACCTTAAAAGGTAATCAGTACTCGGTTATTGCCCAGCGGGTAAAAACTTAATCCAACTTTCCAATGGATAAAGAGGAAGATAAAACATGCTATAAGTACATCAATGACTCCAGTTTCAGAAGCCAATAAGGAATGATTTGTTCGTTGTCTCACAACGGCTACTATTGAAATCCTTCCTCTATAAATAGAGGAGACAAAGTAAGGAGAAGAAGTTACAGACACACGCATTACGATCTCACATTCTCTACTCTTTCTCATTTCCTCAAGCCATATACCGAGTTTCGAACTCGAGACAACCCAGTAATCCAAAGCTCTCAGCTAAGGATATTGAGAAAGTTCTTAGATAGACCTTATCTAAGAACAACTACCAAATCTGATTCAAGTTCCTTAAGAGAACGCAAATCTTCACCCCTACGGAACTAAGAATAGCCTAGGAGTGGATCCGATAAAGCTTCGAAGAACTACAGTGCCTGCGACCGAAAGTGGTAGTAGCTTTCCGGTAGAGAAAAATCTTGATTGTAAACCGTGTTAACACACCGTGTACAAAAAAGGATTAGTGATTTCCTTTCATCTAGAAGGAAGAGAGGACATAGGATTGTTTAATCCGAACCTCTATAACATCCGTGTTTTTTACAACTTTATTTAAATCCTTGCTAAGTGTTTAAAACACAGCTACCTCGTAGTAGTTGGAGTATAACTGAGAATAAACCCTAACCGACCTGCTCGACAACAAATTAACTTTACATAACCCAGCTGACTTTCTCACAAGTCATTCGATATAAAATTGGGCTTACAATTTCCACAATTGTATTATTAACTAATGCTTCTGCAAAGTATATTTCTCTGATTTGGGACCAACAATTTCTCTCTCAATTATATCTTCTTCGATCAAATATTTCGTTCTAGTTTAGAATATTTGTAGTTTCTTCATTTCAATTAATCACTTTATTCATATTTTACATTTCAATTCGATCAAGATGTCTTCATCTCGTGGTGGTGGCCGTCGTGTTGATGATAAGGCAAAGTTGTGATGTCCCAAAACAAAAGTACTCCAACATCACAGTGTACAAAATGCCATGAGTAGCCAAGCCTACACGACATCGACATCAATCTTTCGCTTGGTGAAACTGAGGAAAGGATTTTAAGTGAAGCGTACGCACGACAGCTCCAACATCATGAATATGGTTTGGAACAAGAACTACATGGTGGTGGCAGCGGAAGTGGTGGAGACGACAATGGTAGACAAGGAAATAAGGAAGATGATGTTGATGATGAGGTCGATGAAGTTTTTGTGGAGCGAAAGAACGTCCGACCATTGAAGTCTGATCTTTTCACAAAGCATTTCGAAAAAGTTCGATCGACGAAGCAACAACAAGGAAAGCTGGAGCAATTTGATATCTTTTGCAGCTATTGTTGGCAAAAGTTCAAGTTCGCCTTCAGAAGAGTATATGGAAGTTACCAAAAGCATTTGTGGTCCAAGCACCCTGACAAGCATGGTATGACTACGAGCCAAACCCAATTAAACCCAGGTATATTTTCTTCCCAATCTGGTTTCGGTACGGGGTCCGACACTTTCAATACAATGCAATAGAAGCTAGGAAGGAATAAGCTAGATATTATGCATGCAATTCACTTCTTTTTATTAGAGTAATGAAGAAAGTACAACCCGCACAAAAGCCCATTGCGTGCACAAGTATGACATGCACACATAGGACTTTGGTTAGAGGATATAGGCTTCATTTATTTTAGATATTTGAAAAATTAGATCAGACAGTTTCAATTTGTGTAGAATTCTGGGATAGTTCCCTTAGAGACACTTGCGCCTAGATGACGAAGATGACTCCGAGACGGATGCCAAAAATGAAGCAAGCACGGAAGTCAATGATGGACTTAGAGATGCCGATATTGATTTTAAAGACGATGATTCAGATTAGCTTCAAATTTTATGAATTTGAAATTGTATTAGCAACATTTGCGCTTTCTATATTTCACAAACAACTTTCATTTGAATACTTTGTAATTTGTAATTTTCTATCAAAATTGATATTTCATAACATTCAATAAATTTAAATTTCAGTTTTTACAACTTTATATATCATCTACTTTATTTTCGGTACTGATCGAAAATTATATATTGCTAATAGAAGAATAAAAAACTGCCGGTTAGAACCGGAATCGGTTGGAACCGAGACTCGGACCCTCAAATGGACTGTTCGATTCCGGTTACATAATTTTAGAACTGTGGAACCGACAGTTCCGAACCTGACCAAGGCATCACTAAAGCCCAACTAAGGATTCAAAAATGAAGAAAGATAAATTTAGTTGAGGAAATCCATAACTGATAACTCCAAATCAGTTATGAGGGTTATTGCAGCTGATAATTTCAGGGGGAAAGCTAACTCAGTTGTAAATAACCTAGGATACATCCAGTTCAGAATTTACATCTGAACTCAAATTGGTCAAGACTCTCCAGTTTATGGCCACTTCTCTAATGTGTCAGAATGGCTATAAAGTACATGTTCAACATCCATTCCAACAATCAAAATAATAAGAAGATATAAATATCAGAAGGGATGAGAAGAACCGTGGGAACGAGGTCGCTAACATACTAGAGATCTAAGCTTAAAGAAATTGCCTTCAAACCAACCTCTCCGGAATTTGCAACACCTTAAAGATCATCATCATCAGAGCAGATTTCGTTAATCCCCTCAGCTCAGACTTTTATCTAAAAACTCATGTCTCGTTCATGAAGGGAACACAGACCTCCAACCCTGCCGAGGATGTGGAGTGTGAGCAGATCAGGATAAGATCGAGTTCCATCAACGCTGTCCTAAGTTGCTGATGTGAAATCCAGCAGCTGAGAAGATCACTATTGTAAGCCGTATTAAATTATTAAAGCCAATAGTGATAGTGATTTCCCTTTAGTAGTAGAAGGAAGAGAGGATGTATGAGCATTTGGCCTCCGAACCTCTATAAATTCTCTGTGTTAATTTACTGATTTATATTCTTTACTTTATCATATAACTGACAAATTCATGTATGTTAAACCAATTGAAATAATTGTTCAGCTAACAAAGTTAACTGATTCACATAAGTTAAAATGTTCAACTAATTCTCAAACTGACTGACATTAAAACTGGTCAGCTCATCTGACCCGCATGCATTCAAACTATTTAATCTGAAAGTTGACAATTGTCATGAGTCTCAATTGACCCTTCAAGAGTTAGCTCTCTTCAAACTAGGCCCTAAGTTTAAATTATGTACTTACATATTTTTATTCTAATTATGTCTTGGGTCCATCACTTGATCTCAGAAATTAATTGATATCTCATCGGTTCTCGAAATCAAAAATCAAGTGATTGAGACAACTGATCCAATATCGAACTAGGAAACAGAAATTGTTAAATCATATGACTCAACTGAAATATGGGAAAAACAATTATTCTCAAATCAAATTCACATTATAAGCAAAAAAATGCATGTTTTAAAATTCATTGTGCATTTTATGCAAAATCATATGTATTGTATTCAAATTCAATGTGCATTATAATCACAAACATATCATTACTCTCTTATAATTATGCATTATAGTTAGGGGTGTAAATGAGCAGAGCTACTCGAGATCGACTCGAAAAAAACTCGTTCGAAGCTCGATCATTTATTAAAAGAACCAAGTTCCAGCCTCGAACCGAACTTGATAAATTTAACGAATCAAGCTCAAGCTTTGAGGTAATCAGTTCGCGAGCAGGGACCATGAACAGGCTCATGAGGTATTATGTATATAATACTACTATAATTAGACAAATAAATAAACGATAAAACAAAACGTGACACCCATACCCCAAACCCTCATTCACTTTCCCCAAATTTCAAAAGCAGATCTAAAATCGTCGCTGCTCTCAATCTCTATCTTCTGATTCTTTTTCGATGCCTCTGCCACTAGTTTTAAGTTGAAATTGTTCGTGATTTGTGAAGAATTTCGACGCTGTGACGGTGGGAATGCATTGTATTATGGTGGATTTTCCCGGCACCATCTTACACCATGTAATAAGGCGGCGTCGTCGCTGAAGAAGGAGCTAATCGCAGTGATTAAGTAGAAGAAGCAGGCGATGGCCGACAGAGCACCGTTGCACGATATCTTGTCATAGCTTAAGATCTGAGCGAGAGATCCATGCCTGCGGCAGAGATTGTGGATAAGATTATGGGACTTTTGAGTGCTGGTTATAGCATTGTTGCTACCATCATTTTTTCTTTTTCAGATCTGAATTGGAGCTACTTGTTTCTTTTTCATTCTGTTATTGAAGAAGAAAGTTTTTTTGGTGAATTGGAGCTACTAGTTTCTATTACACAAATCTTTCTTTTTTAAATAAATGAGCTCAAACACGAGCTCAAGCTCGAGCTTAGTTTCGAGCTGAACGAGCTCACGAACTCGAGTTTTAGTTCGAAACTTTTTTTGACGAGCTTCGCGAATCGAGCTCAGATTGAAGTCTCGAGCTCAATCTTTATAAAAAATAAACAAACTCGAACCGAGCTCACACTTGGTTAAAATATGATGAGCTGAGCTCGAACATCCAACTACGCAGTTCGGCTCGGTTCGATTATACCCCAAGTTATAGTTAAACATATTAGGCATTATAATCACAATGCATTGTAAACTATTTTAAAACTTGAATTAGAGAATTTGTGTAGAGACTCAACATGATATAATAGATATAATTCATAATTTACCAAATTATAATACTGTAATGCCCCGACCTCGCTAGTCGGGATGCTACTGGCGGAACCACGTGAAGATACAAAATTAGACATCATTGGCATTCGTTCGTCATTCACAAACATGAATACATAAGAAGTGAAATAAAAAACGGCAGAACGAAACATTCATATAGGGAGTTAAATGTTAAAGTTTCAAAACCAACAAAGGAAATATTTATTCAAATGTTAAGTATTCATTCTAAAGTTCGACAGCGGAAAGTATGGTTGAAGAGTACATATGGCAATACACTCTCCAGGGCACTAAAATCTTAAAATAGATCACTGCTCAACGGCCTCGTAACACCGCAACTCTCAACCAGCACATTTAGATAAACATGCAGGGCGTGAGTACAAAAGCACTCAGTGGACATCGCCGAAAAGTA
This sequence comes from Ocimum tenuiflorum, assembly GCA_001278415.1. Taxonomy (NCBI): domain Eukaryota; kingdom Viridiplantae; phylum Streptophyta; class Magnoliopsida; order Lamiales; family Lamiaceae; genus Ocimum; species Ocimum tenuiflorum. Next base: position 6,969 of record AYJT01048088.1, read on the forward strand.
CTCTTCCAAAGTAGTAATTCGGTTACGAAAGAAGGTCGAACAAGATGTCGATAGCATTTCGAATGATAACACGTGGGATGGGATTGCATGTGAAACAAGGAATAGGTTATCGAGGGGTGTTTGAATGTAATTCAAAAAGAAAGCAGATTCCTGATCAGGTCGATCGAGATATGATCGGATCGATCGGGTGTAAATTTGGATGAGAAAAGATCAAAGTGAATGGCCGAGGGATCCAAGATCGAACGAGGTTTGGGTTGAGGTGATCGAGGTTCGGGTCGAGGTAAGCGAAGTATGCAGGTCGGGACAAATGAAGTGCTCGGTTCGAAGTAACCGAAGTGCATGGTTCGAGGTGAACAAAGTTCATGGTTCGAGGGGAACAAAGTACATGGTTCGAGGTGAACGAAGTATATGGTTTGGGTAAACGAAGTTCATGGTTCGAGGCGAATGAAGTACATAGTTCGAGGCGAACGAAGTTCATACTTCAAGGTGAACGAAGTACATGGTTCGAGATGAACGAAGTATATGGTTCGGAGTGAACGAAGTATATGGTTCGTGGTGAATGAAGTATACGGGTCGAGTAATTCGAGGTTTAGCCAGAGGTCTGGGTCGAGGGGCTCGAAGGTCGAGCTTTGAATTTTTTGGGCGTGTTCTTGGTGTTTTGGCGAATTGGGTCGATCAGGTTTTGATCAATTCGATCTTCAAGGTCGATCGAGTGCCCATAATTCTCTCGTGAATTTCTATGATTTTTGTGTTTTTGGTCCAAATCTCTCAACGAAGGCATCAAAAGGTTCCAAATCAATTATTCATGAGTTCTATGGGTTCAAATACAACATCAATTATGTTCAAGGCATCAATTCAAAAGAGAGAAAATATAGGGTTTTCGGTTTAATGATCCAAATCATGATACAATGAAATAGTGTGCTTAGTAATGATATTAGCATGTATAAACAAGTATCATTACATGATTTCTAAAAAGGGATCATTATGACTTTTGAAAATTGAAGAAGAAAGGATTTTAAGGCTTCACCTTGAAAAAAAGTTCAAATTCGATGTGTGATGATGGCTAGCACTCCCACCAATCCCCCTCCTTCGATTTCAATGTATTCGTCGACTTTGGTTTTTCTAATTATAGAGTGAGAAATAAATTCGCAAGGGCTTCGCCACAAATTTGGAGGATGAAGAATGAGGAGGGATGAGTGCTTATTTATAGGAAAAGGATGGGGAAAATGATGAAATAGATGACACAAGCGCAAATGCTTTAAGGTTCCCAACCCAATATGCGATGTTTTGATTATCCAATTTTTATCACAGTCAAACGGATGTTCTTATAATATATTATTAATCAACATCTCATAGTCTCTCAACCTTTTGGGTCATGCCCGACTACGGAGGGTTATGACATCATCGTTACCGGCAAATTACCCCGTAAAACTTATAACTACAATATCTTTTGTTACGGATGTCTGATTGAAATTCCAGAACCACTTCTGGAATCCTCTCAACATAATTTATCATATTAGATCATAATATAAGCAATTTAAACATGTTGATCTCAGACTAAATAATCACTCACTATGGACCGGTGATTACTGTAATAAGTAAAATTAGCGGAAATAAATACCGGGTGTTACAAATACATAATCTTATGCTTATAATAGAATACATATGGAATAAAAACTAATTGTTGCATAAGCTAAAGACTAAATATGAGATAATAACTATAATGCAAAATATATATAGTATAATACATAATACGTATAATATAATGCATAATATTGTGGGTAATAATGCAATCAGAAACTTGAAATGTTGTTAGGTGTGTAGAAGTGCAAAATACTCATTTACCCTTCAATGCACAATAACATGTTTATAAAACAATACGAGATTTTTAAAACTGAACCGTTGATCTTGATAAATAAAGGGTCCAGATTCTTTCTCATTTAACACACTAATTGACTTTAACACCAAATCAATACCCTTATTTTAAATCTCAAACATATACACATGCAAATATGAGAACACCCCTTAGCATAAGATATAAGAATAAATATGCACCGTAGGATTAATAAAATGCGCAGCCAAGATTTTCCCGCGCATTGAATTTTTCCGGTTGCATATATTAGGCGCAAAAGTTGCATATAGGGGTAATTTTGACAAATAGCCACACAATCCATTAATATTTAGAAAACACGATCCATGAGAGAGAAAAACATCATCACTCCAAACACACACTCATCATTTTTTTCCTTTATTATCATCTTTCCTTTTTCTTAGAGTTTTCTTTCATCTTCTCCAAATGGAAAACAAATCTACAGACAAAATCAAGACTGTAGATCTGAACAACTGCAGCTAATATGCAACTACATTTTTAACGAATGTTGCAACTGATATGCAACTAGGTTTTTCGTATGAAAATTTGGGTTACAAATTGTTTGACTGAAAATAATATGCAACTGTGTTTTTAACGAATGCAACTGATACGCAATTAGGTTTTCCCCATGAAAATTTGTGTTGCAAACTGAACTACGGGAACTAATATACAACTACGTTTATAGTGAATGCAATTGATATGCAACTAGCTTTTTCGTATGAAAATTTTAGGTTACAAACTATTTGGCTGCATCTATTATGCAAATACATTTATAATGAATGCAACCGATACGTAATTCGTCGTTCAACCTCACCAAAAAAACTTCACAGAAGAAAAACTAATCTGAATGTGTGAATGGATATATTTGGAAGATGATATTATTTAATACGATAATTAAGGAGAATATAAGTGATTAGATATGCTTTAACACTTCCCATAATAACTGCCCACCATCATCCAAAAACCTCTTGTGAATTTCCCATTCTGCCTAAAATTTTCGTATATGCAATTGCATATCTCGTTGTGTGCGAGTAACTCGTGGCCACACAATCAGATAATATGAAGGTCCATGTTTGCTCTCATTTCTCATCATATTTGGTGCTATCATATGAATACATCCGTATATATATAGATTAGTAATCAAATGAGAGCTATTTCCGGTGTGAGAACGTGAGAACTCTCATTATTATGAACACATTGTCATGCATTAAATTGATCATTGTTGTGCCCTCCAAATAATAGTTACTTTATTATATAATAATGTCCTATACTAATAATGATTGATGTATTACGTAATGTTAGTGTCAATGTTAGGTTAACGATGTTAGTCACTGTGTTACTAACATTCTGAACATTCTGATATTACTACTGACACGTATTTTTTGTGTTAATCTTATCCTTTCCTTATCTTTATGGAATTCAGTTTATATATCTTATCATGCACATTTCTAATATGCTAGGATTTGATTTTATGAGATAAGATATGCTTTTTACCTTATGAGATTCAAGAATATATTATTGATATGATTTTTCATATTTATGCATATATTTTAAGGAAAAGATTGACCTAATCCTAGATTTGATCTTATGATTTTTTTCGTAGTAGATTTGTTGTGATTTTCGTGCAGTAGGTCTCCAAAGGAAGCAGTATAAATAGTGGACATTGGTTGTGGATTTGAGTAGAAGATCATACACGCATTAAGGAGCTACCAACATCGACGACCTTTCTCACCTTTGTCTTCAATTCACTCAAACTACAAAGGGCTGCTCTAAAGATACATGAGATGATGGTTTATATGTCAAGTTTGATAAAGATACATGTGAAGTGTTTGATAAATCTAACCGTTGTGTGATGTTTGGAAGTAGATCTGCAAATAATTGTTATCAAATAAGTAATGATGAAAGATGTTTGAGTACCAAACCAGATGAAGCCGAGATTTAGCACCAAAAGTTAGGACATGCAAGTGTTAGTAACATTCGGAAGTTGATCCAACACGATTTTGTTAGAGGAATGCCCAAGCTCACCTTCAAAGATGATAAGGTTTGTGACGCTTTTTTGAAAAGTAAGCAAACAAGGTCATCTAACCTTATGATTCGCACTATCAATACCTCTAGTTGTTTTGAA
>AYJT01048113.1:0-17005 GCA_001278415.1 Ocimum tenuiflorum
GACGCACTAATCGAGAATAATGCTGTGGAACTGTTGGTTCAGAATTTGGCACGGTTGAATGACTCCGACCCCGATGAGTCGGCCGCGATTTACAACACTTTGTCGACAATTGAGAATCTTATTGAGGTAAAACCTTCTGTGTCTGAGCTTGTGTGTGAGAAGACGAAGTTGCTGAAATGGCTTCAGGCCAGGATTAAGATACGCGAGTTCGATAGTAATAAGCAGTATGCTTCTGAGATTCTGGCGATACTGTTGCAGAACAGTGTTGCGAATCAGAAGAGATTCGGTCAGATGAATGGCGTGGACACTTTGTTGCAGGCTGTGGCGATGTATAAGTCGAAGGACCCGAAGACGGGCGATGAGGAGGAGATGGTGGAGAATTTGTTTGACTGTTTGTGTTGTGTATTAATGCCTTTGGAAAATAAGGAGAGGTTTGTGAAGGCGGAAGGGGTGGAGTTGATGATTATTATTATGAATCAGAAGAAACTTTGTTATGGGTCTGCCATCAGAGCCTTGGATTTTGCAATGACGAACTATCCGCCTGCCTGCGAACGGTTTATCGATGTTATGGGGTTAAAGACTGCATTCCCTGCTTTTATGGGTAAGGCAAGTTCAGTCACCTTCTCTTAACTCATTTTGTGAGGTTAATTGAAAGTTGAGTGCTTTCTTTGATGGATTACTTTGTGATTTATTTTGCTTTGAGCTCTGCCTCTTTTTTTGGGTTTTTTTTTTCGTTAAACAGTCAGTTGATTGACAGTGATATCACCATAGATGCATACATCTTGAATACATCCTCAACACCATAAGTCATGTAGATGGGAGTACAAGTGACATGAATTATTACCTGCTATCCACCCGCTTCTAAATTCTTTAACTTTTTTGTTGTTTAGGTACCTATCAGCAAGAAGAATAAGAAAAAAAGCTATAAGGAAGAATTGGAAGAACGCCTCATATCATTAATTGCATCACTATTTGGTAAGAAGGCAACTTCCATTTGGTTTATGTTTTTATCTGTCCCTTAGAATGATATAAGAGAAGTCCTTGTGGTATGGATATACGCAATCAAGAAATTTGGAAATCATTTCGCTATATTTTTGCCCTCAGACTTTTAATCCTTGTATAATTACGTAATCATGAAAGATCTTACTTGGTTTGGCTCGGTTTCCAGTTTCTTTAGCATAAAAAAGATTGTATTCATTGACCCTGGCCTACTTGTGAGCATACGCTAACATGTTTGGAGTGGTGACATCATATTGCTTCCGTCTTCCGTTGCTTTGCTCTGCATGTATTTTGATTACCTATCAATCTTTTTCTCCAATCAATCATAGTTGACTGGTGGTTGTGTTCTTTTTCAGTAAGTTGTTATATAGTAATGTTCCTTCTTGCTGAAATATGAATCTAGAGTCACTTTTTCCTTGAAACATGTTTATCATTTTATACTCCCATAATGCAATTGTACTGATGGAAATTCTTATTGTGCTCCAGGTGGAATCTTGAGGGGCTCTAGAAGGGAAAGACTCTTAAGTAAATTTGTTGAAAATGAGTGTGAAAAGATAGATCGACTTATGGAACTCTATATGAGGTATTATTGAGTACACCCATCAGTGATCCACAAAATCTACGCTATTACTTTGGATATTTGATGATCTTACAGGTATTAGTGAATCTGACAATTATTCTTTCTGTTACAATTTATAGATATTCAGATAGAGTGAAAGCAGAGGTTCAACGGCTTAATCAGCTTGAGCTCGATGATCTTGAGGTTCATTAATATCTGTTTTCTTCTATCCCTATTGCCTTTGCTACAACGTAAAAAATAAGTAGATCTTGTGAGTATACACTTATTAATAATGTTACTGCAGATAGACGAAGATGAGAAATATAATCGAAAGCTGGATTGTGGGCTCTATACTCTTCAGGCAAACTCCTCTTACCATGTTATTCGCTATTAGAGTTTTGCTCGTGAATTCTCATACCTGATTCATCCTTTGTTTATGCAGTTAATTGCTGTTATTCTGGGCCATCTTTGGACTTCTGAGTAAGTCCACCATCTTACACTTCCAATCAATGAGTGGAGTAATTTCCATAACTGTCTTTCCGTGGTCTTCTATTCTTAATTTCTGGAGTTTGTCTTTTTTAGGCACCCGCGGATGAGGGCAAGGATTGAACTGCTATTGAAGCAACAGAAGTTAACTAAGATTGATGTTAAGAATATTCTTCAGGTATTATTAGCCTCTCAATTTCTGACCAAAAAATGGCAACTTGAACTTTGAAGATGTTGTTCCTATGATGCTTGCTTCTTTTGGAAGCTTTTGCTGAGGCTGAGTGATTACTACATGTTTCTTTTGATTGAACTTGCATATTTTTTGATCGGACACATGCATTTTTAACACTGATTTTGTAATCATTTTTGTATGTGTATGAATCAATAGGAGTATCATGACAATATTGGTGACCTTGATGGGCCAGAAGAGAGAGAAAGAGCTCAGTCAAAGATCTCAAAATTCATTGCCGCCTTATCATAAATGTATGATTTTTGAAGGGAGAGTTTGTGATGAAGATCAGATGAGATCAGTGTTGTAGCAACCTTCTTGAGGTTATGCATTTTGATCAGTGTAAACAGTAAGCGAATCAAACTTCCAAGGTTTAAAGCATGAAATGCAGTAAAATGACTCGTCGGGAAAATCATTTCTTCTTTCGTATTTTAAGAGCGTTTAGAATATCATTTCCATTTTCCAATCATCAATCCACATTTCGTGGTGGTGATGTTTTTCGTTGATAACATTGCCTTAGCAGATTTACTTCCGAATCAAATTAGGCGACTAAAATGCACCACTCTGGATCCCCTTATTAATTAAGGTGATCAATTAAGATCTTTCTTTATTTTGAATATGATTGATCTCTATTGAGCTGTACGTATGTCAAGAATTTGTTTGGTGTAGATCAATGACTAATAGGAGATTCGGACTGAAATGAAATTAATTCTGTTTCTCTCGATAATTTTTCTTTTTATAAACAGTAGTAGATTGAAAACTCTCCAATGAGAGAGATGTCTACGGTTTCTATACTCCTCTCCATTTCCCAACTGAAAATAATAAAACGCCAACAATATTCTTTTATTAAATGCAATTCTCGAGTAAAAAGGGTAACACACGTTCTGTATTTAATGGAGACTGTATGCGGTGGAAATAGACGATTTGATTCAAAATCGAAAATCAGACTTTAGAAAAATAAACCCAATTGCTCAAATTAGTTGCCGCGGTAAAAAAAAAGAATATAAGATTTTTATTTATTGACGTGATTATACATAATTTTAAGATCTATAAAAATATGATAAAATTTATGATGTATATCTCTTAGGATAAAATTTAAGTAATGTTTACATAATAAATATATTTATAACACTCTTCATTGGACGTTACTTCGTTATGTTCATGCCTTGTTTTTCCAAAAATCCAATGGGAAAAACAGACAAGGAAAATAGTACATGACATATGTTTACTCATATGTTACATTATATGCATTGCTAAAAACTTTCACTAAGAAAACCCAATCAGTCAAAACTTAGTAATAAAAAAAGAGTACATCTATTGAGCCTCAGACTTAATCTTCAGGATTACATTGAATTTAACGCTCCCCCTCAAAATAACAATATTCAAAATCTATAAATTTTCAATATCATACATAAATTTCTCAAAATATAGATGAAAGGAGAGACTTTGTAAATAAATCTTCAAAATTTATCACAAAATTGAATATTTAAATAATAATTTTAATACTCTTTCGTCCGGAGTTGGTGTGGGCAAATAATTCAATTAATAAATATTATGAAATTATCAACATATCCACTATTTATTGTGCAACACAAAAAGGCAATATATCTATTATCGTGGTATAGTGAGATTAAATAAATATCCAACATCCACTTAGACAATCAATATCATGTTTTGACATCATTCAAATGTCTCTTCAGGAGACAAGTACTAAATCTTGCTAGCAAGATAATTGTTATTCTTATATCAGGCCTGATATATTATTTGAATATAAATAAGTCTTTGTTCACATCTAGAATTGGATGATTATTGATGTACAGGTGGATGTCAAAATATATACAAAATCTCTCTAAATTCTTTTCCACATAAATTATCCTTTGGGGATATGCTTGACCTACTGGTCGACATAATATTTGATAAGTCAAGTCATTCATTAACTTTGTCTTTTAGGCATATTCCTTTTCAAGAGAAATTTCATTCAATTTATTGTATCAACAATTTATCAATTGTTTCAAATCATACTTATATACTATACATTTTGAGATTTTTAATTTTCTTTTATCTCCAGGATACAAATCCATCAAGGATTTTCATATAAACATTAATATTAAATAACATATGACATTAATTAACTGCATATATATATATTCACATTCACTGTCAGATATATCAAATAACAGAACATTATAGCATCTAAATATGAGAATATTTTTATCAAAAGTAATCATGGGTCTCTTCGGAAAATCCTAGCTACTCATTTCATATTTCACCACCTCAAATTTCTTTTCTCACAAATTTCATTTATCTCCTACTGGGACTATATTTTTTCATATTGTAACACGCCGCCCTTTCTAGGTTCAGTGCGCTACTTCAATAATCAATAGTAATTCATAATAAAGCAAACACAAACATTAATTCATACTTAACTCAGAAATTCATCGAGTCTCACAAACAGTATATTGGGTTTAGATATACGTAGGTCCACAAAATAAGAGTTTGAACAACGGAAATAACATGGTTGGAATACATATATGGAGACACATATTCCCGGGCACTTTAGTTCACAAAATCATCTAGCTTGCTGAACGTCTCCAACTCCACACACGCTCAACTTGCACGTTTAGAAATATATGCAGGGCTGAACACTTAGTACTCAGTGAACACATTTCCAAAAACAGTACATAAATAAAAGCGTGAACTGTCAGAATTTATCAAAGACAAGCACATGGAGTTTTGGTTCATTTGAAATCCTCCCTGTTCCGTCAAAATCATTTTATGCATTTATACCAAACTTGAGTTTTAGTTCAGTCCATCTACACTATCTGTTATCATGGTGTGAATTGGGAAATATGCCTTCTTCCACAGCCATGGTGTCCATTCCATTTGGAAGGCACTAACAGTGCACTAGTCTCGATATTTTCTTTCTTCGAGACTCAATCGATATTCAATAACCACAACATTATTTGATACTGGGCTCTGACCGCATTTCTCGGTTCAGATTTACAACCTCTCTAACCACCATCCGATTAGAGAACAGATAGGCAATGCAAAACAGTTTATTCCCAAAAACATGACGACGGCCATGGCGATTGTTGACGTCCTAGGCTAGTTTTTTTTAGGCTTTCCTAGTTCCCACAATCATGCAAAGGGTCCTAGGTGTTCAAACAACATCTATGTTCCCTAAGTAATATGTTTTATCCAAAGGAAACTTAGATTCAATTAAGATACAAGAGGTTCAATGTCAAGAACATGGCATGCAAAGATGTTCATACTATTCAAGTTCAACAATGGTACTATGTTTTCACTATCCACGAAATATATAGCAAGACTGGATGTCAAATCATCAAGAACAAGGACATCAACAAACATTTCATCCAACATCTCATAATTTTGCATGAGTTTCACAAGTGGTTTTCTAAGGAGATTCTAAATAAACATAGAGACAAGTTCTTGGGGTTACCTTAATAGATTTAAATGGAATAGATGGTAATGATGAAGGTGGTAGCTTGATTCCAACAAGGCTTCTTTCCCTTCTCCAAGTGCAAAGTTGAATGAGAGATTTTGGTGTTTCTTTTGGGGGGAAACCTCAACACATGAGCCAAAATGGGAAGAATGAGGAAGGGGCCCATGTTTGTCTCTATTCATACTATGGAGTAAGGGTTAGGGTTTGGGGTAGACCATAGGTTGTAACTTGTAATTTAACATAAATTGATTTCATGACATAAATCATGTAATATTAGTTACATGTTTTATTATTCGAGCTCAAGGCTTCGAATATTAGCCTTCAATCACTATAATGTTCCTACTATAGGAAATTTAATCTAACAACTTAAATAAAGGGAATGTAATATATGGGGTGTTACAAGTATAGCGGGTTAAGCTATGTCTCAGTTGCTACTTTTTCTTTTGGCCAATCATAGTGCTTCAGGCATTTAGGCTCTAGATCCAAATTATTATTTAGAGCAATTATAGAGACAAATACGTTCTTGACAACTATTATATTTTTATCACAATTTTCTCTTTCATTTATTAACATTGACCAAATCTTTATCATTTCCCATAATATATTGATTTGGTTGTTCTGAAATCCCAATATTATGATTATTTAGTGCACGTGCTAATTTATTGGGATTTTTGTCTCTAGGACATCCTCTTCAAGAGGTTATAGGAGTGTTCTTATTTATTTTATTCGACTTTATTTTTCTTGGAATTTATCTTTAGCACCAATAGATTTTTCATGTTTCAGACATTTAAGGGAATCATTTGATATTCTTGATCCATCAGGGTCATTATTTTTCGTTAGGGTGCATTTATAAATTTATTCACTCCTTTACGACTATAAATGCATTTTGTAAATGCATCTGGCAAGTACTTGCTCAAATTGCAAGTTATTCTTTCGAATTTCCAGTTCAGATTCATTTTGCATGGATTCAAATTAATTATTTTACCTGATGTGAAATATGTATCTCTCGATTGCACAATCAAGTCCATTTAATGGACAATGTTGGTGAATTACCACAAAAGTTATCCGACTAAAATTCTATGCCATTGGGCATAGAGGTGGAGTATACTGTTCATAACGTCCACACTCAAAAATTTATATTACCTATTTTTTGTTGGGGACATGCATTTTTGCATTCCAATATATAACTTCAAATTCGACCAACTGCATATCATGAATTTCCCCCCATATAATAAAGTGTGGTAAAAGAGTAATCATTTTTCATCTGCAAATTATAATAATTATAAAGTCTATCTTTCAATATCACCACCAAAATGTACTTATATGGGGTCTTACAACGTAATATTAAGAGAATATTTTGGATATAATATCCATCTATAGTCATATTTTTAGAGCCTATCGTATGTCATAAGTACGTTGACTGAATATTGATGAAGATCAATTTTCATTAATTTCATGGGTCCTTGATGTGTGGGGGATCGATTTCATGGGTCCTTTCCACCTTCTTTGGCTACCAATACATTCTTCTGGTCGTTGATTATATCTCGCGGTGGGTTGAGGCTATCCCTTCTACCACAAACGATGCTAAGGTGGTCATGAAGTTCCTTCAAAGGAACATAGTTTCTCGTTTTGGGGACTCTACTTAGCGATGGGGGATCACATTTTAACAATAAACTTCTATCCTCCCTCCTAGCTAGGCATGATGTCAAACACCGTGTGACGATTGCTTCTCACCCCCAAGGGAATGAGCAAACAAAATTAGCTAATCGCGAGAATAAGCAAATTCCAGGGAAAATTATGGGATCTTCAAAAGAGTGGGCCATCAAGCTTGATGAAGCACTCTGGCCTACAGAATGGCATTCAAAATGCCAATTTGGGTGTCCCATTATCAACTCATGTTTGGAAAGTCTTGTCACTTATCTGTAGAAATCGAGCATAAGGCGCATTGGGCTGTAAAAAAAACTCAATTGTGATTTCCAAGACGCTCAAGATAATCGGGTTCTAGAGTTGAACGAGCTCAATGAGTTTCATAATGAAGCTTATGAGAGCTCGAAAATCTATAAAGAGCGAGCTAAGAAATTTCACAACATCCATATTCGGAAGCGTGAGTTCTGTTTAGAGGATAGAGTGTTGTTATATTTAACTCGTGTTTGAAGTTGTTTCCAGGTAAGTTGCAATCACTGTGCTCTGGACCATTTGAGGTTGATAAAGCCTATGATAATGGATTAATTGATTTGATAGGGAGTGACGCCAACGCCTTCCGAGTGAACAGACAGAGGATAAAACAGTACTATAATGAAGAGGTGGTGAGAATGGTCTCCGTTTACACTCTGGCACCTTGAGGAGCCCGTGAGGTATTGTCAAGCAAAACTATGTTAAAAAGATGTGCTATTTGGAAGGCAACCCAATTTTTATAGCTTTCTTGTGTGCTTGTGTGTGCTCCTTTAATAAATCTTTTGTCTCCTCAAACTCATTCCCTCGTTGTGCTGAATAAGTTTGAGAGAGGGGGTAGAGCATGTGATTAAAGGTTGTTGTGTTGGAATTTTTATTTAATATGTGTGGTTTTAATCATTTTAAAAAAATCGATTGCCTACTCGGTACCGTCGAGCTCAGGTACCGAGAAACCTCGATCCATGGTATGAAACTAGGCTCTTACCGAGAAATCTTGATAAGTACCGAATAGTAGATCGACTGCTCAGTAACAACTGCTATAAATACAGCAGCCCAACACATTTTCAGTTGTACGCATTTCCTGTTTTCGAAACCCTACTTCGACCCACTCATTTCCAACTCAATTTTCTTGCTTCTAAGACCCTAAAATATGTTCCTAGTTCCTCATTTATTGTTATCACACTTGATTTTTGCGTGAGTGGATTTTTCCATAAAAAGGTTCAAGATGTGCGATTTTGGGGGATTTGATTTTGGGTCGACTATTGTTCATTTTTGTCCGTACAAATATGGTTATTTGCCTTTCTTGATGAGTATTGTACTTGATTTGGTTGATGGGTACTTCAATTTATGGGCATTTGAAAATGGATTGTGGATTTAGGTGAGTTTTTCTTGAAAGTTAGAGTTCATCGACAAAAATTGGGGGATGATTTTGGATTTAATGAGCCCCATGTCCTATTCTTGTTGCTTTTGAGCACTTAGTGGTTGGGCATGAGTGATTTTTGTGGATTATTGTGAATTTCTTTGGCTTTGTGATTTTTCCTTCAAATTATACTTTATTCTTCTTGAGATATGATATATATTGGGGCATTGTTAGTATGAATTTGATGAGTTTGATGCCATTGTGTTTCTAGATGATTTGACGCATGACGATGAACTCGCATAAAATTTCTTGAATTGTTGAGTGACCCTTGCATTTTGAGTTTTGTAGGCATTTGTGAAAAAATGGACGATAGGGAATTTGATCATAGCAAAATCAACCAGAGGATGCGGAGATGCATAGGACAAAGGCAACCCGATTTCTTCACAATGCAACAATGGAAAATTTGGGGATTGTGGAGGATGTGAAGCAAATATTTGAAAACGTGGGTTGGGGGTTCCGATGCACAAGTCGGACAAAATGACGCTCAACAAGGATTTAGATCTAGCGCACTTGGTGACAGTCCAGATGGTTCAAGTGCAGAAAACACCAGACTCCGAGTGAATTTTGCTCAAACTTTCTAATGAGGATCTCTTTCCCTTACCTGACCTGGAGCTCACACTCATGAAGGGTTGTCCTCTCGTGGGAATTTATGGATGCACACTAACGCCCATCTAAGAAAGATGTTGAGCGTGAGGAACCCAGAATCCAGTTCGGTTGTTGTAACCGTGACCTTAGGACCTAGAAGCTGAGAATGAAAGTGTTGATGATGATGATGATGGGAACCACAGCCCAGGGGACAACACATGCGCATATACATACCCCCTACTTCACCACCTCGCTTTCAGCCAACGTTTCATGAGGGAGACAAATCATCCCATCGCCAAGAGTATGAGGAAGATGTTTCTGAGGACAGACCTCAACCGGAGACTAAATTAGCGATGGTTGGAACTTGTACAGTCAAAAATTGAGAAATAATGGCGCAACTCTAGTGTGGGCCATTAGATGATGGATCTAATGAATAGGAATCTTCAAGAGCTTGGTTACGTCAGAACGAATTTGAAGGACCTAATGCCCACATAGTTAGAACATGGGCATCAACTTACGAGATATGGTGATGTTGATGCAGCATGAGACACAGATGGAGTGCATCACAAAAGCAATGGAGGACACACGTGTCCAAGATGACCGATTCTCGAACAAATATGGCTAGTTTTCGAAGTATGTCTAGGATGAGTTGCAAATTCAAGAGATGCATTGGGCATCACAGAAAACAATGTAGAAGATTGAATCACAATTTATGCAGAGGACGAAGCAGTTCATGAACCACATCGAGTCCTCATCACAAGGAGGACCATCCTTTTTTAATAATCAACCACCGGTGGAAGATTGTGGAGGAGAAGAAGTGGATCCCAACACCTTACCTCCCGGATGGTTCGATGATTTTGGCATTTTCCACCTGTATGATTGAGGAACCATTCTGATTTTCTTTTATTTCAAACTTATTTCATCTTCTGTTAAATAAGTTTGCGGGATGTGCCAGGAATTGGGATGAGTTTTGTCTTTGAGTCGAGTTATTTTTATTTGAATGTGTATGCTGAATCTGTGTAGTTGTATCTAATTGTGTGATGTTTGCGATTCGGTAACTTCGAACTTGCATGATGGAAGTTTAAGAATGATGTATGGCAATTTATTTGGGTTGACTTGATTTATGATGATTTGATTAAAGATGGTTGAGATGTTATGAGTTTAGTTGAATGTTGATGATGATTATTGAACTTGTTAGTTGAGCTCATAGAAATAGAATTTTTGAAGCTGTGAGAAATTGAGCCTTGTTACATGTGATTTATGTAGCTGTTTGCTCTTTGAGTGTGCTGAGTTTTTGATGGTTGTGACATGATTTGCCTTGGTTCGGTCTTGAGATGGTTAAATAGATTCTCTCTAGGAAATGATACAAGGCACGTTCTTTGTTAGCCAATATTCAAACACCATCCTTTAAAAAGTTTTACCCTTGCTAGCCCCTTTGAACCATAGTCAGTGTTTTTCTTGTGTTGAGAACTTAGGGTTTAGTTTGGGAGAACAAAAGTCAGTTAGTGGTTGAAAATTGATATGTTACCATACTAGAAAAAAAAGATAAAAAATGTTGGATGCACGAAATCTGCGTCCATAATAGTTGATAAGCGAATAAAGTATTAGTGGGGTAACAAAAGTGAATGAAGTGAAGTAGTGATATGTTAATCTTTGTTGAAAATTTGGAAGTGGATACGAGTCACTTAGCCAAAAACAACCTACCTATCACTATATGGCCACATTACAATCTTGTTAAGACCTAATTGATCTTGGTGTTGTACTTACTTTTAAACTGTGGAGAGCATAGATAAGAGGCAAATCTATGCCCTTATTATTGCATTTCTCGATGAAGAGTGTAAACACAGTCCTTTCTGTTTGTTGAGTGTGGTGTGTGAATCTCTAATTTCCCTATGAGGCAGATTCTGAAAGAGCTGAATTATCTCAGTAAGATGGTTTATTTGATGCTCGAGTTAAATTTCATTTTCGGATTGACTGTTTGGATTTAGAACATTATGATGATGGTTGAATTATTCCAATTTATTTATTCTTTGGTCGAGGATGACCAAATCATTCAAGTTTGGGGGGATGATAATCAGTCTTTTTGCATATGATTTTGTGTCATTTGTCTTCATTGAAGTCCGTTATGTCATTTTTGATCGATTATCATGTAATTGTGTTGGTTTTGTGTTTTGGGTCTAGTTTTTATTGTCTTTTAGTTTTTTCGGTGGAAAATGGAATGGTTTAGGCAAATCCAGGTGGAAATGGAAAATTTTTGATAAGGAAAAAAAGTTCTTGAGTCGATTGCACGAAGCAGTCGCTCAACTCTTCCCTACTATCAACCAAGATTAGAAGCAAAAACTCTCAAGTCGACTGTGTAGAGTCGTCAGTCAATTGGACCATGGCGTCGACCCCTTTCCTGAAGAAAACTCTCGGGTCAACTTGAGTCCTAGCCACTTGTTGGTTACGAGAAGTCGAGAAAGCAAGAAAGGATAACTCTCGGGTCAACTGACTGAACAGTCGATCGACAGTTCCGAAAAGTTGAGCTGAAGGCTATTGAAAACTCTCAGGTCGATAGGTTCCTCCTACCAGGTGTTGCAAGAAGGAGTCGATACTGAGGAGTCGATCGACTCTCCATGCAGTCGATCGACATCTATATTTTTTTTCTTGGGCTTTTCGGCCGAGCCGCGGATTTTGACCTAGTTTCACCCAAAACTTTAAATATGCATATTTTTGGTGAGATTGGGTAGTTTTTATCTTAGGTATAGGTGCACTTTTATATTAAAACACTCTTTAGCATAGATTTGTCTTTTTTTTTCGGATTACGACACTTGGATACCTCGATTTTATCGCTTTCGCTCGAATTTCTTGTAAGTTCATTCAATTTGCTTTGTAGAAACATTGTAGTTTTTGAATATTGTGTATAAATTTCATCTTTCTTTGAGTTCATCTATGAGTTTTATGATTCTCTTTGTCTTCTTCTTTCGTTTATGCTTGTTTCCATCATGAGTAGCTAAATTATTAGTGGGGTTCTAAGGTTAATGTTCATAAAGAATAATTATGGAACGACGATTGAATTTAATCGCTAACAAATCTCGAATCTTTCAAATTTTTTGTTCTTTCTTCCATTGATTCAACCATAAATTGTTTTCAATGAGTTTTTAATTAATGTTCTTTAAATGAAAAGTTGAAGGCATTGATGGATTTGGATTTCGGAAGAACTAATTAGAGTAAATTATGCTTGAAACAATTAATTAAAATTGGTGTTTGATCGTTTTGGAGTTTTTAATCACTACTTACATCCAAAAGATGAAAAAGAGATTTTAAGAATCTACTCCATTTTTTGACTCAAAAAATTTGTTCGGTATTTGTGCAAATCAAATCATTCTTGACTTCATTGGTGATTGAATCCTCTTCGTTAGTCCTGGATTTGCATTTATGGCATGATCCTAGAATTGCCTAGTTATAATTGTTTAATTCGTATTGATTGTTGCTTTCTTGTTATTGAATTTAATTTCTCTTAATTAAAGAAAAATCTAAAAACAAACTCATCCCCTTTGCATGCAACTAGATAATAGGGCTACTAATACGAATTAGTGCTTGACGATGTTTCTTACATTGAGTCCCTGAGGATCGATATTTTATTAATACGATGCATATTCTCACTAGAAAATACACGTATCAACCTCCCGTGCCCACGGGGTGGGAGTCCGTAGCGGTACGACGGCATAATAAGCCCCACTTACAACTACTTGGCCCGTCTTCGCATTGCTAAAATAGTTAACTCAAGTTGTTAGAGAGTCCATCAACCCCATATTTAAACCATATGATTCTTTCATCCTCAATCAATGTGGGATATTATATAAGGGACAATCCTACATGAATGTTGAGCACAATGAGAACGTTGTGTCTCTAACGGGGGAAGTATGTAATATCCCAAATTAGTTGGGCACATGAATATTCTATGGTTTAAAAAGTAGGCTTCATGGGCTTTCTAACAACTTAAATTAACCATTTTGGCAACGCAAGGATGGATGCCAATTAGTTGTTAGCGGAGCCCATTATGTCGTTGTATCGCTATGGGCTCCCACCCCGTGGGCCCGGGACTTTACTTGGTGGTATTAGAGCCGACGTTCTTGTAGGCCTATAAATTCACTTTATATGTTCATTGTTATGCATTCCCATTCACCCATGGTCCCGCGTCCACGCACGCCTCGTCAAAAGGGAAAGGTATTCAAATTTCTTCACATTGATTTCTATTGAAAGAAGAGAATGTATTGATCAAAATATGGTTCCAATATTGATGAAAATGTTTTATGTGATCAAGATTATTTTGATCAAATATAGTCCAAGCAAAAAGCTTATGATATGATTGGTGTGAGGGCGATTATGATTCCAAATATCCATTTTGAAAATTGTCAAACAAATATAATATCTATGTTATGAGTTATAAGAACCCAACCCGAGGATAAATGCAAATAGACTATTATATATGAGGTTTAGTAGGCAAGACCCTTTACTAGAACTTAGATATAAGTTGATGAATTTAGATTGCCTATAAAAGCCTCTTGCTATAGTTAGATTCAAGTTCTTTATAAATCCTAAAGTTCGACACACATGAATAAAATTAGCCCAAGAAGACGCGGAGTTTGCAATGGATGAGATGAATGAGATTATCGAACTTTTTCGATGTCACCAATCCCCAATATCTAAAGAAGCTGGATCGTATCTCCACAACATAACTTGTACAAATGTATAATATACATTATTTACCATATGGAGCAACATACTCTTTCATATCTTTAAAAGCCTACGAGAAGTTGGGTTTAATAGGAGAAGCATTGGAAACTGCATTAGAAGTAAGTATTCCTTGAGGTAGATCCTAGTGGTTAGAAAAATATGTTCAGGGTTAGTATTATGCTTTTAATGACAAGTGCATTGAGGCTGATTTATACGTGTTAGAGATGAAGGATTTTAACGTTATTCTATGCATGGATAGGCCTAGAGCTAATCGTGCCACAATAAGATGCCACGAGAAGGAAGTAACCATCGAAGAAGTTTCAGTTGTTTGTGAATAAAAAGATGGCTTCCTAGAGGAATTACTAGGTGTATCGCCAAATAGAGCATGATTAATCTCATATCGGGAGCCGAACCAGTATTCAAAGTTCCATATCGAATGGCACCAAAAGAACTATGAGAACTAAAATGCAGTTTGAACAATTGCTCGAGAAGGGATTCATATACCAACAATAAATCTTGCATAGACAGCTCTTGCAACCCCCATTCACTTACATGACTCATCTTTTGTGTCATAGACTTGCTTTGTCTTCGGTAACATATGCTTATCTAGTTACTTTATTTCCAAGCAAAGAATAGATACCATTATTCTAATGCCCTTCATAACCATAATTGATCCTATACAAATTTTTAAGATTCTATCCTTCGCCTTGATTTGATAACCAAGCTCATCTAGCTATAGGTGTGCAAACCTCGAACCATGACCGAGATAATCAACCAAACTGAAAATATTTTGTCAAATTGGGTTAGTTTGGATACAAAGTCGGTCGATGATCAGCTTACAATCTAAAAATCCAAAATTTATATCGATCAATCCAAGGATTTTCCCTTTATTTGGTATCGGTTTTTCTGAACCGACCGAATTGTGTGTCAAATAAAACAGTTTCTTACAATTTTATTTTCATTTCCAACATATTCTCTTGATCCAAACAAATCACACATTCTAAATTACCTTTTCCAGATTCCTAGACCTACCAACCATCTCTCTACTTTAATACATTATAGTTCATTATTTTCCTTCTCTTTTCTCCACTTATATTCACACTTATTTCTAATTCTCTCTATTCTTTTAATGGGAGACATGGACAACTCATTATTCCTCTTTCCTCTCTTAGTTTTTGTCTTTCTCACATACTCATAAAATTCTATTGAAACTCAACTCATACGTCTTGGAGCGTTTCTTTCTACGAACCATGAACTAGGAAAAAGGGTGATAGAAAATATAATCCTCAAGTTTGTAATCAATGAAGGTTAAGTTTGTTAATTTCTAATCTCTATCTTACATCCATTTTGTCTTATTCTTCTTTGCCTATTTTTTTAGCCTCATCAGTATTTGATTAAAAGTGACTAATTGTGTGTATTCTTTTGGTTAAAATCGAAAAAAAATTGCCCAAATAATTCGGTTGGTTATTATCCAAACTGGCCAAATGAACAACCTTATGTTTTGAATCCCAACCGATATCAAGTTTCTTTTAAGCTCTGTCGGGCCTTCGGGACGGTCCTACAAGAATGTTGAGTGCAACGAGGATATTGCGTCTCTAAACGGAGGGGGTATGTAACGTCCCACATTGATTGAGGATGAAAGAATTCTATGGTTAACCATTTTGGCAATGCGAGGACGGATGCCAAGTAGTTGTTAGCGGGGCCCATTATGCTGTTGTATCGCTACGGGCTCCCACCCTGTGGGCCCGGGCGTTACAAATGGCATCAGAACAGACCTCGGCGAGCTCCGTTGGGCCCTGGGCCGGTCCTACATGAATCTTGAGCACAACGAGGATGTTCTGTCTCTAACGAGGGATGTAATATCCCATATTAGTTGGACACAAGAATATTCTATGGTTTAAAAAGCGGGCTTCATGCACTCTTCTAACAACTTAGGTTAATCATTTTGGCAATGCGATAACGGGTGCCAAATAGTTGTTAGCGGGCCTATTATGTCGTTGTATCGCTACGAGCTCCTACCTGTGGGCCCGGGGCGTTACAAATGGTATCAGAGCCGATCCCGAGCGAGCTCCGTCGGGCCCTGGGGGCGGCTCCTACATGAATGTTGAGCGCAACAAGGACGTTGTGTCTCTAAATGAGGGAAGTGTGTAACATCCCATGTCGGTTAGGAGTCAAATATTTATATGGTTTAAATGTAGGTCTCATGGACTCTTCTAACACTTTAGGTTAGCCATTTTCGCAATACAAAAACGGATGCCAAGTAATTGTTAGCGGGATCCATTATGCTGTTGTATTGCTATAGGCTCCCACCTCGTGAGCCCGGGTAGTCACACTTATTAACTTAGACAATAGAATTCGTGTTTAGTTTCAATCAAGCTGCAGTCAAATTAATAAGCAATCATTTCTGAAATAATAATAACAATTAATATTAATAATAGTTCCTTTTTATACATGCAATTCTCGAGTCAAAAAAGGATCATTCAGTCTACTTTTAATGTAGTAAATAATCCATCTTTAATATTATCGTCCGTTGAATTATTTCTAAGAAAATTTAAGGTACCAAATTGAAATGTATAGTTACAATCAAGCTGCGGTCAAATTAATAAATAATCATTTCTGAAACAAGAATAATAGTTCCTTTCTGTATACGCAATTCTCGAGTAAAAAGGACAACACAATCTGTTTTAAATATTTTTAATGGAGACTAAATAATCCATCTTAATATTATAGTCCGTTGAATTATTTCTAAAAAAATTAAGGTACCAAATCGAAAAGTAGTCTTTATGTAGTCAATATCACTCATGCCGTGTGTAGTTACAAATTACAATCAAGCCGCAGTCAAAATAATAATAATAATAATAATAATAATAATAA
>AYJT01048146.1:0-11343 GCA_001278415.1 Ocimum tenuiflorum
CCGTATAATATTCAAAACTAGAGTTGAAAGCTCGTAGAAAGCCCTGGTTTGGTAATCCTGGGGATTGTGTTGCTGCGGCCCCATCATTTTCACAAAATTTCCTCGAATTCCAACAAGAATTGCGAAGGGGATAATAATTATAAAAGATTGGGAAATTTTGTGTGAAGATCGAGGTAAATGGATAAACTTTGTATTAATGGGGATTGAATGGATATACCAAATGATACTTACTTGTTTCAAATATTATGGGGAAGTTTGGATAGAAGCTGTAATTCAATGAGGGCTGCCATTTTCTATATACGGATTATTTCTCTTAAAAATATACAACGGCGAATGCAGGCATGAGACGCCTAGACGCGGCGGTGGGACGGACTCATTTTAAAATTCCTCATTTTGCATAAAAATATCATGAATTTGCTAAAATGCACATATCTTCAATATTGTACCGATTCGGAATTTAAGGGTTGAATTTTGTGAGGTCTAATGTAAAAGAATAGAAATCATACGATTGTGGGTGGAATTTTTATGGAATTGATAATCGGAACTAAAGTATGCGAATGAATATGGTTTTATTGATTGGGTGGCATTAGCCTTTTACAACGTACCTTAAGTCCTATTTATACAATGATACATTAGTGGTTTCCAGAGCGGTTTTCCCAGGTTCGTGGATCTCGGGGAAATCGTCTCTTAACTTCCACGTCGTGGTAGCGGTTCGGCCGCTTCGATCCTGCTGCTTCGAGTGAACTGGCTCCAGACTGGTAGCCTTCGAGTTAGTGGGCCTTCGAGCCTTCGTCCACGAGTTGGACTTGGATCTGTTTAGTGGGCCTTGAAGATTGGGCCTTCATAGAATGTGCTAACAAAATTATACCCCCATGCAGGCTGTGTGGAAGAATAACCATACATGATTGATAGTGGCATGGTCCATGAATTGAAATGCTCGACGGTGTCCTAGATAACACAGAACGTAAGAAATAAGATGCACATAATCTAGCTGCTAAAAAGTTATTTTCCTATAATCTGTTCTCCCTATACCGACTTAAGCTTAGAGGTACCTTTGATCGTAGGACTTCAAACAATTCAAATGGGGTTTAGAAAGCTCTCTCTCTTGTGAAGCATATTGCTTGGGCATGAACCAAAAGATAAAACCCTACAATAGTTTCTTGACTTCTCGACACTTTGGCGTGCACCCATTAGGCTCAAGATTCTCTAAAAAATACAAACATCTTCGGAATATCTCCAATGAATTAAGTTATCATAGTCAATATACGAGACAGACTCAAGAGTCAAAACCAAAATGTAATAAAATCACAATTTAACACTCAAACAACCAATAGATGGTAACACTAGCTAGGGAAAAGATGATAACCCTCGACAAGAGTACCTGTAGTTGCGGTAAACTATATTGAGGATAACTAACTTAAATCAATAACCATGTCAATCAATTGTGGTTACAACTAGGATGTTATTAATTTAAATTTTCAATTTTTCTTAGCTGATTCAACTAACATATAGACCACATGTAGAACACAAGAGATAGGAGGACAAAAGAACAAATTCAAACCATTTTTAGTTTTCGAACTCAAGAAAGGCAACACCACTAGAATAGGTTGAGGTTGAGCCCGATGATACCCTGAGTTCCCATCATGTGACAAGAAACGAATGGACCAGCTTTGAAGACAAAACTTTCGAAGACAACAATCTGGTTAAGATGCCTCAAGAGTTCTCGGTCTCAACTATGAAGACATATGATGGAACCATTGATCATGATCACATGACTTACTACAAGTAGTGGATGTTCAAAGTATGAATGAAGAGAACCTTGCACGTGCAAGAGCTTTAGATCATGTTTAGTCAGCCCAGCCCTCGCTTGCTATCTTGGAATACCAAAAAGCCCTATTAGGTGGTCATCCACACAACTCCATGATTTGATCGTAGATAAAAAAAAAAACCTAAGAAATCCATTTTGGCATTTCGAGAGGGGTTAAACAAGACCTCGAACTTGTGCAACAAGTTAACAGATTACATCTATCCAACAATGAAAAATGTGGTAAAGAAGGCATATATCTTGATCCAGTGGAAAAAAAGAACAGATCAAGCATCGTCAGCAAACCGTAAGATGAACAAAGTAATAAAATTGAGTTGAGAGATGCACAGATGAACAAGTTCTTCTTATTTTCTTTACACTGCAAATAAATTAATGCTTTGTAACAACAATATATTTACGTTTATATTCATATAAATATAATTAGTTTTAAGGAATGCGCCCATCAACACTTAAAATTCATAATACTTTTAGAAGGAAAAATATCATTTCAAATATTTTGTTATTACATATAATAAATTTGAATTTATTTTTTCTTAATAATACACAACCATTTTATTGAAAACACTGTTATATATTCGGATACATATCATTGAACTGCGTAGATGAAATGCCACGTGCTAATTAATTAATTGCACAATTAAGGAAAAAAGGTACCGAGTGGGTGAAGTTTTGTCATCAACATGTCAATCCATTAATAAAACGATGACTCCGAGAGTTAAAACTAATTTGTCACTGCCTTGATTGATATATTTTATTATTAGTAGCCATTAAATTTATTAATGTACTTAGGTAATAAACAAGTGACATTTCATCTGTGCAGTAAACAGTTCCAACTTCCATGGATGCAGGTAAAACTCATTCATATATAATTTTACGATGAATCTAGATACTGACATAAGTCGAATATAACATGTAGATTTTGGAGGACAAATATCAATTCGTTTTTATAGATCACTAGTGAATGATTCATGACTTCACACGTACGAAATAAATTTGCACATTTTAATTAAATAATTTTTATAATAATAAAATTATAATAATGATTCTTATAAACGAGTACCTCAATAGATAGTACAAAGAGTAAATAAATATAAATAACATGGATAATATTAAAGTAAAAACATTTATATTACATTATTGTCCTTAATATAAATAATCTAAATGGGAAATTTAATATTAAAAGGAAAAATTTAATACTGAATATTATTCTTAAACGCGCTCTAAATGTTAATCATGTGGATATCATCTTAATTTAAGCCCAACATCATTCTAGAAAAGTATAGTTAAGATACTTATAGATATAAAATACTTTATTCTATAAATTAAATGTTATGGATCGCCATGTCATTTATAGTTTAGGAAACCACCTGTCCGTTCTCTCCAATTAAGTATCGATACTATTTTCATCGTATATCAGAATATATATGAAATTTAGAATAAAGATAATTAATTTTTAATGATTGTAGCAGAAATGAAAAGATTCATTAGAATATTAGTCCACTTGTTTTCCAGTTAGAAGACAAATCCTCTGAACATGCACAAGCACAAGCACAAGAAGTTGACATTTTGAGCATAACAAAAAAGATTGCACATTCTGCATAGGAAATTAAAAAAAGAAAAAGGGTAAGTATTAAAAAGCCCAAAAACATAGTGAGTTACAATAGCAGTTCCAATTCCAACAGATGATAATATGAATGTCTTAACAAATTTCATAGTGTTGAAGATGCATGTTTGCTTTTATGAAATAACACACAGACAGACAGACGATTGACTCAGAGTCCCCAAGTTTTGTGACTGGTTGCAGTAGTTTTCATGGAAGCCACCCCGCTATGTAGTTATTCACACTGGGCCCTGCTTGTGCACCTGTTATTGCATCACTATGGTACCTGAAACCCAAATCAAATCATATCCCACAGTTTCTCCTTATCACCAAACACTAGGATAATCCTGGTTGGTTTGAGAAGCAATTGTGAATTATCTATCATACCCAATTTGTAGAGTGGGTTCGCAGTCCAAGGGATGAAAAAATCCATCAGCCTGACCCTGGTGTGCTTGTTGTCTTCCATACCCCACATCTTGAGCATTTTGATTCCATGACAGAGTCATTTGATTGCCCTCCATCAACTAGAACGAAAAAATAACAACAACAACAAACAATTCCAGCTTATTGCAACATCATCAACCACTTGCTTCAATGGAAAGTTAAAAATGGGTGTATTGATTATAAAAATGAAATGCATACCCGTTGGTTCAAACTCTTGTTGGCTTCATTAAGGGCATGCTCCTAAGCATGCATGCAAAGAAGCAACATAAGATATCAAACCTTGAATTTATTTAGAAAAAGATTGACAGGAGACACCACCTTAGTCTGAAGCTCTTGGAGGGTGTCCAGCATTGCTTGAGTCTGCAACATCCAAACAATATATAAAATCATAGTGAAGTATATATTTATTCATTTATTCATGCACATACGCGTGTTGATCTGATCTGCTTGAGTGACATATCGAGTTGCCTCTCCAGTGATTCCAGCTCCTTGCTGTTCAAGGGACCAAGATCCTCGCCAAGAAGGTTCCTAGGGGATCATAAACGGTCACTTCAATCTTTCATGCATCATGTATATATTATATACAAACCCTAATCACACTCAAACCTTTGGGTGCGCTGTAGGGCTTCATAGCGTGATTTTAGCTTCAAATATTCCTGTTGGCTGCTCAGTTCCTATAACAAACACATCTTACCATATCAAAATTTCTCAAACAATTATATATTCCATCGCTCTTTCACAATTACAAAGAAACCATACACTACCAGTAAAGAAAAACATCTATTTTGTTTTGTATACGAAACTACACTTATCTTGTGTATATATTAAAGAAACTATATTTTACTTTAACTATTCGTAAAACCGAATACGAAACTGTCTGAAACAACCAAAACTCATAACTGCATTTCGCAACTATAAATCAGCTATCAGACTTTTAAAAAATTTAACTTAATATTAGTAATATAAACACGAATTCAGGAAAATGTTTAGTTTTTTATATGTTTTTCCTCAGTTGTCTATCCAAAACATTTTTATGGTAGTCTGATGATCTTTATCAGAAATTTAATAGATAGAGGGGGTCTCCCGTTAGATCGTCTAAATCATTTACGCGGGTTTGAATTTAGAATCCATGGAGGATGTGGGTTTGGGTATAGGATCCAAGGCGCGTATGAGTTTGAGTTTAGGTTGGTGGAAATGAACTATTTAAATTAACCTAAATCGTTTAGGCGGTCTAATACAAGTTTTTGCCTAATAGATGTTGTGGTTGATTAAATGACTTTTCAAATGTATTATGCATACATATAAAATACCCTAAATTTATTATAACACTTATGGCAGCCGGTTCAAATTAGATACTTTGCAGTAATATGCGTCAGATGTGGTCACAAAAATGCCCATACCTCATGCTAATTAATAAGCGCAAGCTTCCTAAAAATCTGGAAAATGATTATGCAACATCCTAAAATCATGGAACTAGATGAAGAGAATTGCAATTAAACCTAATGAACCATCAGCACTTAAAGATATTACCATAAGTATTGTC
This sequence comes from Ocimum tenuiflorum, assembly GCA_001278415.1. Lineage (NCBI taxonomy): Eukaryota > Viridiplantae > Streptophyta > Magnoliopsida > Lamiales > Lamiaceae > Ocimum > Ocimum tenuiflorum. The sequence continues at coordinate 5,413 of AYJT01048146.1, forward strand.
TTATTTAAGACAATTAGAGAATTTTAGGATTAAAACATGTCTATCACTGATCATTCAACTAACTTTCCATGAATTTTTGATTGGCATATTTTGCTCCAAAAATCACTCTGCTGAAAAGTCTTTGATTCCATATCTTGACAACTTTAGCTGTGATATTATAGATCTCATACTTGTCTACCAAGTTGATGAGGCCAATGGTATGATTCTCAACCATACATCATATGTTTTTGTTTTTTCAAGTTGTTTAGTTTTGCAAATAGCCTGAATCTAATCTGAGTTTTATCTTCCATAAACAACATGATTTGTTAATGTTTGTATTTCAGATTGATTAATCATATCCCGTGGAAGAAGACATGTTGAGCATAATTTCACATTCAAAGGTGAAGGGGAATGATGAAGCATCAGATTCCAAGTGCAAGCGTTCAAGAATGGAGAGGTTCAAGGGGGTGGTGCCACAGCAAAACGGGCATTGGGGGGCACAGATTTATGCCAACCATCGCCGCATATGGCTCGGCACATTCAAATCAGAGATTTGCGCTGCCATGGCCTACGACAGCGCAGCAATCAAGCTCCGCGGCGGGGATTCCCACAGAAACTTCCCCTTCACCAACATCACCATCCTAGAACCCAAATTCCAGAGCCATTTCAGCACTGATGCAGTTGTCAACATGATAAGGGATGGCTCCTATTCCTCCAAGTTTGCCGATTTCCTAAGAAGCCAACAAGGTGAAATCGAGATAGGCCTGAACCCATCCTCCATCCATGGAGATGGGGACTTCTCTTGCACTCTCCTCTTCCAGAAAGAACTCACACCCAGCGACGTGGGAAAGCTCAATAGGCTTGTGATCCCTAAGAGATATGCTGTTAAGCATTTCCCCAACGTTCCTCATCCGGATTCCGAGAGAGTGGATCAGGTGCAGCTGGAGTTGTATGATAGGGAGATGAGCGTGTGGAAATTCCGCTACTGCTATTGGAAGAGCAGCCAAAGTTTTGTGTTTACAAGAGGGTGGAATCGCTTTGTGAAGGAGAAGGGGTTGAGAGCTAATGACACTCTTTCTTTCTACATGTATCACAGTCCAAGGGGACCACACTCGTTTCTAGTCATCGATGTGGCTGCCAAAGATGACGAAACAGAAGAGAACACCGAGCCAGAAGATGAACAATCGTATCGAAAGTTTCCTATTACTCAAGCAAGAGGCTTTAAACTTTTTGGTGTCCAAATAGACTGATCCATTTCATGTTATTTGAAACCAAAAAACAAAAAACGTGCATTGTTTCGATTTTTACTATGATGAGGCTTTGAATTAGATATTGACTATATCTAATATATATAGAATGAAAGCAGAAAAAAGTGTAGAGATATATACCAGTGCCTCCCTTGTGGATACACTTGTGTCTGGAGCTCCATAGTTGGACTTCTGATACCTCTCCAGTGTTTTGAGCATGCTGCTAGAGTTAAAATAAACTATTTCAGCCCGATAATAATTTCATTCAATGATACAACAATAGGTTAATAATTCAGCTGATTAGTCCAATCAACGAATAGGTACAATTTAAACTGCCCTGCCCTAAAAATACTTGATTGTCCATAGGGAATTTTGGAGGAACCTCCTCTATTGTCAGGAATATAATTCTCTTTCGTGTCTGGCGAAATGAAAAAGTGATTCATCCACAAATGGAAAAATAAAAGAAGAAAACAAAATAATTTGCAATAATGCTTAATCATGACACCAAAGCTAGCTTCATACAACTGGATATAAGACTGTTTTGATCCAAACAAGATCAAACACCGAAAAAAAAAACAATTCTTGTAGATTTGTTGTTGGAGGTTGCGAAAAATAAAATAAAAATGCGAAATATCTGAGACGGAGAGAGGATATGAGATAGAAAATAAAATCATGTAATTTGAGGGTATAAAATCCATCTTCAATTTCCCGAACAAAACCCTAATTGACGGGAAACAAATAAAAGATCCACTAAATAAAATTACAAACACATACACAGAGAGGAAAATGTTTCAGGCTTGACGATCTCGTATAGCGGCTCTGGAACGAGAATTCTCGGTCTAATCATGCCCATGATTTATTTCTTTTTGTCTTTTTTGTGGTAAAAAGTTGTGATTTTTCTCAAAAAGAGAGGCTTATCTTGTCTTCTTTTCGAAAATGACTGACTGAAATATTGAAGTGAAGATAATTTATGAATCTGGAGATTTAGTTTTCTCCATATGATGAGAAACAAAATATACAAAGATTCAAGAAAAAAACCCTAAAAAATTAAGATTTCGAAAAAAATGACCTAAGAAAAGTTGGACTGAGATATTGATCCAACAATAATTTGGAGAGTCAATCAAAATCAATTCGAGAAACTTATGAAAGATGAAACTTTTCAGAGCATCAAATAAATTTTGGTAACATGAAAATAGGATTAAAATCTTCCCTGAGAGGACTAAGAAAATCAGATGAAAGGAAAGGAGACAGGAGATTGTGTGCATCATCTTGAATCCTAGATCGTCTCCATACGAAAGCAAAAAAGAGTGGTTTGAATTTCTTGAGAAAGAGGGGGGGAGGAGGAAGAAAAGGGAAGGGAAGGTGCAGATAAATATAGAAATGATCTTCTTTTCATGGTTTCCTGTTGCAGATCTAACAAAACCCACAAGCACAGAGCCCTATAGACCTCAAAAACATTCACTGAAACGGCAAAGAAGACCTCCTCCGACACCCAAAAAAAGATAGCTTGCTTTTAGATTGATTTAAGTTTTAATTTTTGACAACCCCTCCCTCCCTCCCTCCCTCATCTCCAAACACCAAAAACACAAAGAAAAGAAAAGAAAAGAAAAAACGCACATATCTATATGTATGTGTATATATGTGTGAGTGGGTGTGTTATACATGAATATAGGTGTTACAAGTGCAGAGAAATGAAGGGGTGATGTTTGGTTTGTTTGTTTATACCTAGAGCTACTGCAAAACTCGTACAGCTTTCCTCTATTGGAGAAGATAATCAGAGCAACCTCAGCATCACAAAGAACCGAAAGCTCATACGCTTTCTTCAAAAGCCCATTTCTTCGTTTTGCAAAAGTAACCTGCCTGTTGATCTTGTTCTCTATCCTCTTCAGCTCAACCCTCCCTCTTCCCATCTCTCTCTCTCTCAAAACCCTCTCTCTTTCTCTCCTTCTACATCCTCCTTTATATCTACATATAGGCACGTATGCATACACATGATGCGAAAAGTCAAAAGAAATTTGTACATGTATTTACTTGTACCATAAGCTCTTTTCCAAATTAATTAAACTAATTCTCTTTGGATTATTGGATGTTGTCAAACAGTTTTAGTGGTCCTAACTGGTATGGTGCATGGTGAAGGCTGATGAAGAATTTACAGTTTTGATCCAACGGTGAAAAACTAAAGTAGACAAGATGGATAAGCGAGGTGGGACTGTAGAGAGGGGGAAACCTAAAAACCGATGAGTAATACGTAACAATGATGCTAACTGCCACGTGTCCTCATTATGATTTTAAGATGACTCTACTTCCTCATATTTTAATTTACCCTTCTTCTAATAAATCATTATAATGTACTACTTTTCCTTGTTGACAACACTTCACCTTTGAATATATTAGACTCTTTATGCCAAGAAATTAGATTGTAACGGAAAAATGTAACTTGGAATCCAACTCCTTTTTAGATCAGTATATATAATGGTTATGAATTTAATATTTTCTAAAACATTTCTCTTTTCAATTTAGGTTATTTATTTCGTTATGTTCTGTGCTTTGATTAATAGTTTTTCTTGTGTGTCAAATTATAACAAATTTAGATCATTAATAATTAAAATAATCCAGAATTAAAAATATATACTGTATAACATACGACCCTCTGGAGACAGTCTAACGGTGGATACTCCCCACACCCCCACCCCAACTTCCATGCTTAAAGTTATTTTTTAAAAAATCCTATTAAACAACAAAAAAAGGAGAAGGGTCATTTAGACCCTCTGACTATTGTTGTAGGAACAATTTAATTCATTTTCGACTATTTGGACCAATTAAACTATTCGACTTTAACAATTGATTCAATTTAACCCCTTAAATTTTTAAATTATTAATTTACATTTAAAATGTCCACTATGCCCTTATTAAGGTGAACAAATGTTTTGTAATTTTTAATTCATTTTGAATTATTCATTATCTTGCGTTTTTATTTAATTTATTCATATTTTTATTTTATCTTTCTTTTTTATATAAATTATGTTTATGTAACATAATATTTCAGTTAAAGTTTAATTTGTACTTTGAAGAACTATGCAAAACTCAATTTTTCATAAATACTTATAAGACAACATCGCACAATATAATATTAAATATAATTTTATATAATCTAATATATTTAAAGTTGTATTCTCATGAGTATTAAAAAATATCGAGTCTTGTATATGTTTTTTTTCAAAATTTCATTTATAATATTATACCTATATAAAATTTGTGGTAATATATAAGGTATTATGAGCTTTTACCAATTTTTATAATTTTTTCAAAGTTCTAAACTTTGAATTTTTTTAATGTAGTTAACTAAATGTATTAGTGTATGTATAAAATAATTGCATCAAATTCAACATACAATCGCCACGTAGAATTGAAATATTATGTCACACAAATATAAAGTCAATGAAAAGATAAAATGAAATCATAAAACAATAAAGAAAAATAAATACAAATCAACAATATTATTAAGTCACACTCGAATATCTCTGAATCAAACTCAAACTCATTATTTATAATAATAATAATAATAATAAGAAGTTAGAGAGGATTTCCTGCACGTTTTCATACTAAGAAAGAGGAAATGACGGGTAGAAAAGGAAAAAGGAAAATAGCTAAGCGATTGGCGGGATTTGCAAATTAAACTTTAATTGGAATATTATGTTATATAAACATAAGTGTTGGTTCCAAATATGAGATTTGATAAATTGCGAAAGCGTAAGGCTCAATGAAATAGTGCGAGAATAAGGATTATTTTTATTTCAGCTGACTTATGAAGAGTCAGCTGGGTTTCTTAAGAAATTTGTCCTTTAGTCAATTAGGGTATGTTTCAGTTATACTCCAGTTATCGAGATATTTGAGTTTCAAACACTTAGAGAAAACTGAAAATGAACACAATAATTTATAGAGGTTCGGATTCAAATAATCCTACGTCCTCTCTTCTTTTAAAGAGATTCACTAATTAAAATTATACACGGTGTTGTTAACACGGTTTATAACTAAGATTCTTCTGAAATAGAAAGCTTGAAGGCTGTTGGTTGCAGGCACGACTGATCTGAGATGCTTTACCAGAGTCCACGTTCTAGGCGTCGTAGATCGGCTGGTAAAGGTTTTAGTTCCCTTTAGAACGTGAGTATGATAAGACACTTGTTCTCAGATGGATTTTGAGAACGGTCGCAGAGTCTCAAGCTGTAGAAACAGTTGAGGGGTTCCGGTAGGTCTCCAATTAAAACTCGAAAGGCTTGTGTGCTAGAGAGTAAGAATATGATAAGCTTGAGCAGATTGAGAGTCAGTAGTCTTTACTCGTCGTTTTTCTCTCCTATTTATAATTGAGGATTTAGAATAGTGTCCGTTGTGAGAAAACGGATAAATCCTTAGTGTTCGTTGTGAGAAAACAGATAAATCCTTCCTTTTTTGCTTCTGCAAAATGGAGCCGTTACTGTACTTTGAGCAGGCTTTATCATCTTCTTTTCTACTGAAAATTCGGATAAAGTTATTATCCGCCGGATAACAACTGTGCCCTGGTTACCTTTTAAGGTACAGTAGTAGGTCAGCTCTGGTGAACGTCTTGTCACTTTCTAAAATTTTTCATCTTCAGTTTTAGCTGAATTTAAGGTTGCCTGCTTATAGACAGCCGACTTGATTGTCAGCTTTGTGCTCTTCTAAATCTGAT
>AYJT01048243.1:0-11327 GCA_001278415.1 Ocimum tenuiflorum
TGCTTAATACGAAGTTACAGCTCATCATATGTGACTTGCTGTCACCCAAGCCATAGAAATTATTGAGCTGACGAAGCTCTTATCCATAGTAAGTCAAAGTGACACACAAGGCATATATATAACTTAAACTCTATTAAGTTAGGTTCAGTTAAATCATCGAGATTTTGATTCTCTACTCAGGTCAGATAAGATAATACATCTCAACGTGATCTAATGAATACGCCACACGTACCGGTATAAGTGCTTCCGTTCTTAGCCTTCAACTCAAATGTACCGTTTCTGACTTGCTTCACAATCTCAAACGGTCCACACCAATGAGAACAAAGTTTACCAGGGAAAAACTTCAATCGAGTATCAAACAAAAAAACCTTATCCCCTAGTGCGAACTCGCGTGCATGAATGAGTTGATCATGAAACCATTTTGCCCGTTCCTTTTACAAGCTAGAATTCTCGAAGACCTCAACACGAAATTCATCTAATTCATTCAACAAGAGCTTACGCTCATGCCCGGCCTCATCAAATACCAAATTCAACCTCTTAAAGGACTAAAACACCTTGTGTGCCACCTCAACTTGTAAATGACAAGATTTTCCATAAACGAGTTGGTAGGGTGACTAACATACCTATCGGGGTTTTGTAAGCGGTGCGATACGCCCAAAGAGCATCATCAAGCTTGAAAGCCCAATCTATCCTAGTTTGCACTGTCTTTTCTAGAATGTGTTTCACCTCCCGATTAGCAAGTTCGGCTTGGCCATTGGCTTGTGGATGGTAAGCAGTGGTCACTCGATGTTTTACTCCATACTTGTGGATGGTAAGTGCTTCCACCATCACTCAACAAGACTCTAGGTACTCCTAAACGAATCAAAATATTAGAATGTAAAGATTGCCTCCAGATGAAGGAAATAGTCCCATGAAATCAATGCCCCATACATCAAAAAGCTCCACCACAAATGTGTTGTTAAGCGGCATATCATCGCTTTTAGAAATAGTCCCCGGCATCTATCACACTGCTCCACAAACTCCCTACAAGTCCTATAAATCGAAGGCCAATAAAATCCACAAGTGAGTACCTTCATAGCTGTGCGATTAGCCAAAATATGTCCCCCAGTAGGTAACGAATGCCAACTTCTAGCAATTGGCAACCATTCCTATTTAGGTACACACCGCCGGATCAAAGTATCTGTGCATCTTCGATATAGGAAGGGATCGTCCTAATAGTAGAACTTCACCTCGTGGAAAAATTTCTTCCTTTGCCAAAGTGTAAGCAAGGTTGTAAAAATCGTTAGGCGCTAGTCGGGCGGTCGATGGGGGCCTAGCGCCCAGGAGGTCTAGGCGGGGCCTAGGTAGATTTTAGGCGTTAACTTATTTTTGTTATTTTTTTCATTTCAAACATACAAACAATAAATTAATTACAAATATATTGTCAAATATCCGAATAAAATAAAATTGTAAGATTAATTACTTAAACGATTTGATAAATATATTTGGAAAAATTGGCATATTGACATAAACAGATAACACTGTACACTCAAATGAATTAATAATTAATGCTAATTACCTAAAGACATTTGGGGAACAAAAACTTTGAAGACTAGTTAAATGGGCGGTAGCCTTGACACAATAACCCAAGATGTTTAGCAGTTTCGGTGAGAAAATTTAATTCCTAACAACTGTAATTTAACATAATTGAAAGAAGAAATTGGCAAAAAGCAGAAGAAGCTTCAAAATCAATGGAACTTAGTCGCACTAAATAGAATGGCTTCGGAAGCAGCGACGGAAATCCGTAGCAATCGCATCGAGTGGTGCTGTAGTGGCGGCAGTAAAGCAGTAGGCCGAGCATTTCAGTTTTGAGTTATTCTCAAACCCTCAAACTCCAAATCAAATCAAATCTATTTTTCTTTACAATTTTTTTATTGTTCACTAAAGCCTTTGGGAAAGAATGTTGGCGTATAATCGGCGCGTATGTCCCTCCCTAATCGGCACCCTGTCCGCCTAACGATGACGATTATAGTGTTATCGATTTGGCAGGTATCCGCCTAGCGCTCAGGCACCCCCTAGGGCATTTTTTACAACAATGAGCGTGAGCCCCTTGAGGCGGCACTCGAGCAACCAGCCAATTTGCAACGTCAGCATACCAAGCAACATTATCATCTACACAAAGGATTTGTTCATCCGGAAAGGTTTCTTTGATAGTGATTGTGACATCATCCCCTTCGACTAGATTCTCTAATCGTGAACGATGATAGGCTATGACATTCTCGCATCCTTTTCTGTCTAAGATTTCAAGGTTGAATTCTTGTAGCAACAACACCCATCGGATGAGACGAGGCTTCGCATCCTTTTTAGAGAAAAGATAGCGAATAGCGGCATGAGCCAGGTACACTATCGACTTGGTTCCCACAAGATACGCCCTGAATTTGTCAAAAGAAAACACCACAACCAAGAACTCCTTCTCGGTGGTAATGTAATTAGTTTGAGCCGGATCCAACACCTTGCTTGCATAATATATCACTCTGAAGATCTTGTTTTTCTTTTGCCCCAGCACGGCTCCAACAGCTACATTACCAGCATCGCACATAATCACGAACAACTTATCCCAATCTGGTGTGGTGAGAACTAGAGCACTCATTAACGCCTTCTTCAATGTATCAAAGGCCTGGAAACATGCATCATCAAATACGAATTTAACATCTTTAACAAGTTAGGAGCACAAAGGTTTAAAAAATTTTTAAAAATCCTTGATGAACTGGTGATAAAAACCGGCATGCCCTAGAAAACTCCTCACGACCTTGACACTTGTTGGTGGTAGTAATTTCTCAATGGCGACGATCTTCACCCTATCCACTTCGAGTCCCTTTGAAGAAACATTGTGGCCTACAACCACACCTTCGGTCACCATAAAGTGACACTTTTCCCAATTTAGCGCCAGTTGGTCTCTTCACAACTCTGCAACACTTGGGTCAAATTTTCTAAACAAACATCAACGTTAGACCCAAAAACTGAAAAATCATCCATAAATACTTCCGTAATCAAAAATAGCCATCATGCATATTTGAAAAGTAGTTGGTGCATTACACAATCCGAAAGGCATTCTCCTATAAGCAAACACACCATAAGAACATGTAAAATGCAGTTTTATGTTGATCACCGGGAGCAATCATGATTTCATTGTACCCGGAGTACCCATCAAGAAAGCAATAATAAGGATAATCGACCAACCTATCAAGCATTTGATTAATAAATGACAAAGGAAAATGATATTTTCTAGTAGCCTTATTCAAGGCCCTATAATCAAGACACATTCTCCAACCGATTACCAACCTAGTGGCTGTGTCTCATCACTCTCTCCCTTCACAACAATCATCCCACCTTTTTTAGCAACAACTTGGGTGGAACTCACCCATTCACTATCCGAAATAACATAAATCATAACAGCCCCAAGCAATTTAAGTACCTCTTTCCTTGCATAATATGATTTACCTTCTTTGTGGTTGCATATGGTTTATAGTCATTTTCAAGCAAAATCTTATGCATGCACAAAGATGGGCTAATCCCCTTAATATCATCCATGATCCATCCTATCGACGACTTGTACCTTCTCAACACTTCAAGAAATTTTTCAAGCTCCTCACGAGAGAGTTTAGTAGATACAACTACCGGAAAGGTGTCATTATCACCTGAAAAAAGCGTACTTCAAGTGCTCGAGCAATGGTTTCAACTCCAACACCGGTGCTTTCTTTGGCTCTTTCCCAAGCTTGATCAAGTCTTGCTTGAGCTCTTGTGCACTTACAAACTCCTCCTTGCCTTGATCACTTTCGTTCCTATCATCCACAACATGAGGAATAAAATCATTAGCATCCAAAATAGATAATTCATCACTAGATCCATCGTCATTAAAAGGATATAATAGATCTAGAAACACAATCATTTACACGAGTAGATAGGATAGAAAAGTGGGGTCTTTCACTAAGGCATCAAGAATATTAACTCTTTGGCACCCTTCTTCATTGTGCCCTTTATCTACTTGCTTCATCGACTCGTATATAGAGAATGTGGCTGTCTCTTCATTGAATCGGAGGGTGAGTTCGCCTTTGTGGAAATCAATAAGTGCCCTCCCGGTTGCTAAGAATGGCCTCCCAAGAATGATTGGAACATTTTGATCTTTTTCCATGACGAGAACCACAAAATCCGCCGGAAAGACAAAGTGATCTACCTTCACCAACATATCTTCAACAATGCCCTTTGGGTGAGAGATGGTTCGATCGGCCATTTGTAGAGCAATCGTGGTTGGCCTCATTTCACCAATAGTTAACCGATTGAAAATGGATAAGGGTATCAAATCTATAGTTGCCCCCAAATCACATAAAACTTTCCCACAAGGCAGTCCTCCGATCTCACAAGATACAATGAATAAACCGGGATCTTTTTGCTTCAATGACATCCTTCTTTGTAGCACGACACTACACTCCTCGGTCAAATTCACCGTCTCAAATGTCGTATGCTTCCTCTTTTGGGATATTATATTTTTTAGGAACTTAGCATAGTCGGGCATTTGTTGCAAAGCCTCTATCAAAGAGATAATGATTTGCACCTTCTTGACGATATGAAGAAAATGTGCATACTTGTCTTCGGCCTTTTTCTTTTCCAATCTTTGATGAAACAGTGGTTTAGGCTTGTTACCACCTTGAGTTTGGCTCAAGAGAGATGCGAGGACTTTGAGGAGCCCTTTCCACGTCAACCCCATCTTCATCCTTGTCTTGAGCTTTTAACTCATTTTCTTCACTTGGCATCTCGGGTTCATTGTAATTTTTACTACTTCACAAGGTGATTGCATCGCATTAATCGTTGGGATTCACCTCGATTTTGCTTGTAAATTTTCTGGGTTCTGATGGTGGGTTGGATGAACTAGCCAATTGCCCATATGTACCTCTTGCATCTTCAAATGCTTGCCAATAACACCTAGTTTACCTTTAAGTTTTTCCACTCTTATATTTTGACTTTTCATGAACTCTTGAAGTAGATCCTCCAACGAGGGCTTCTTTGACTCAACTATCTCACCACCCTTAGTGACGACAAACCCCGGTGGTGTAAGAGTGTTAGGATTTGCATAAGAAAGGTTGGGTTGATTTCGATTTCCTTGATTGTATTGTCCCTCATCTTAATTATGATACCTTTGACCACCCCCTTGGTTGTAATTGAGCCTCCCTTGATTATTGTATGGCATAGAAGATTTGGTATACATTTGACTATTCCCATATTGATTTACATAGTTTACCTCCTCAGGGAACTCCACATTTGGCCCTGCTGGCACTATATGTAACACCTCATCATGAGCCACATTCATCAAAGCTAATGGTTCGACATTGGCTACTGCTAACTGATCTCTTCCCATCAACCTCGGAACCTCCTGCTTCGGTGTAAGAACTTGTGAAAGCTGTTGGGTGATCTTAGAGAGTTAAGCTCGAATGTCTAACTGATCCTGAGTCTCAACCTGAGCAGTCCTCATTAACAGTTGCCTCTCATCCGATCACTGATAGCTGTTCATGGCCATTTCCTCCAAAATCCTAAGTGTATTGTAGCTCCTCTGTTCAAGATGGCCCCACAAGTTGATGCATCGACAAGGGCCTTATTCGAAGTAGTGAGCCCCCTATAGAACTGGTAAACCTGCTGCTCCTCATTATAACCATGCTGAGGATAGCTCCTTAACAAATCCCTGTATCTTTCCCAAGCCTTGTACAATGTCTCATCTTCGAGTTGTTGAAATTGGGAGATCTCGCTTTGTAGCTTGATAGTCTTGCTAGGTGGAAAATGCTTAAACAAGAACTTTGTCATCAGATCATGCCAAGTATGAATGGTAGATCGGTCCAGTGACATGTGCCACAATTTGGCTGAGTCTCGCAATGTGAACGAGAATAACCTCAGCTTAACCGCATCCTCTGAAACACTATTGATCTTGATGGTGTCGCACACGTCTAGAAAATTCATCAAATATGCATTTGGGTCCTCTGACAGTCCACCACCAAACATGTTTTGTTGTGCTATCTGAACTAGCCTCGGTTTGATCTCAAAATTGTTGGCATTTGCGCCAACACCGAATCCTGACTAATAATTGTTTATTGGGTTAAACATTTCCTGAATTGGTCTCTCGTATTCCCAGTTGTTCTTGTTATGATTTTCTTACTGCCTCAAAACAACACAGCGATAGCTTAAATTGTCGCCTCAACTCCTCAATCACATCATCCGAATTCACCAGTACATTTGCTTTATTTGTCGGTGCCTTGTCAATCGGCACTTGTTTGGCTGGATCATCCATCTGCGCTTATGCCTTCTAACATTTAGTTAACAACAAGTAGCGTTGATTTCCGAATCATAGAGGTACAAATATGACCCCTTAAATTGAAGTTGTATAAACTACTTGTCAAACACAAAAGAAAACACTTAGATTTCAAGAACACAAAGTAAAACAGAAAATAAAACAAATGCTTAGAGTACTAGCAATTCAATTCCACTAATATCAAGTAATAATTCCTAATTAGTCCCCGACAAGGGCGCCAATAACTTGATCACTCGAATATTTGCGTGATTTTTTTACCGCAAGTGTACCGATCAATTGCAATATATTGGTGAATAGGAGTATCGAATCCAAGGACTAATTGACCGAACTTTACTCGAGTACTAAATTCATATCATCGCCATTATCTAAACAATCATAGATTTGAGTTTGATTTAACAGATAGGTAATTAACAATAAATTAAAGCGGACTTTACTAAAGGAGAATATCAAATGTGAGAAACGTGGGTCATCGGGTTTCATAGTTGAAAAGGGACAAAATAACAAATCAATTGCAATGTGTGACCAGTTTAATCCTAATTAAGTAGCTCACGGTTTAAAGAACCACAACCCTTTGGTGTAGGGTATTGTGCGCCACACCCACATAAGTTTGACGGCTAAGTTGGATGAAATTAAGATGATTAAATTTAAACTTGCATTAATCATGAGAATGATGTGTTTAACATGCTCAATGCATCACTAATCAAGTAAAATACAAAATCATCTGACATGGGTTAGTTAAATAAGAAAGGAAATCACATTAGCAATCAATAGCATCAAGATCCAAAAAAAATTCAAGTATAAAACCCTAGACCCACAAATGAAATTAGCCCATGATTAATGAAATTAACAACGATCCAACCATCGAAATCATCGTATAAAAAGAGATTAAAAAAGTAGAAATCAAGTCTACTGTGATTCCAAAGTTGGATTGCCGGATTTCTTGTCGGATAGCGTTCAATCACAAGATTTTCTCCACAAAATAGGGTTGCACACTATTCTAGGTAAAGCATGTAAAGTGAATGTGTTCCCTACTAAAGTTCCCAATCACAACATGAGATCCAATTTATACATGTCGATTCTTGGAAATTGCAAAAGTGGCACAAGAAAATTGCACGAAGATCCCCTAAACACCGAGGCACGGCTCACAAGTAAAACCGCGCTTCGCCACTCACAGAGAGTAAGAGCGAGGCGCAGGCGAGCTCCAGGGCGCACCTCTGGCCGCGCCTCCGCCGTATGATTTCAACTCTCGGTTGTCAGGTGCGCGAGAGTTGGTTCCAATCTTGTACTTTAGCATTTTCCCTCTTCGAGCCTCGTTCTTTTGATCAGACATGTTTGTTTTTGGTCTGGGCCTCATTTGTATCTCATTATTTGCCTAAGAATTGCTAAAAATATAGAAAATGAATGCAATTACCTAAAACTGAAATAATTGTAAATATAACACTATTACAACACAGAACAATAAATAATGATACAAACACACTATAAAATGCACTAAAAAGCATAGGGAACGAGTGCTTATCAATGGTGATATTAGTTCAACGTCTGTTATTTAAAGGTGACAGACTTGTTGGTGTAGAGAAGAATTTGGTGCAATTTGAAATTGGAAAACAAACTCGTGAAATTAGATCATGCAATCAGATAATATTATTAATGGTTTGATATCTTATTATCGTCATCATGTAAGAAGTAGAAGATAAAACGTGTTAGATAATATCTAAATTACATTATTGATAACTACAATTATATTTTATTATGTAGAGATAATTACATTGTTGGCCCCTAAAATAATTATTTAAAGATGACAAAATAGAGAACAAATAATTTGGAAGAAATATAAACTTTTTATAATAAATATAGATTTTTCGAATCTCAAAATTACGTTGTTTTCTTAAGAATCCTTAGGTATCCTATGATTCCACATAATGGGAATCACCAGCAATGGAGCATGCTCAGTTCTACTGTTTTTTGATGCTAAATGCCCAGTTCCACTGTTTTTTGATACTAAATGGATTGAATTGATCATAAATATTCTGAGCCCCTCTAATAACTACTTAGTATTCATTCTCGTATTGTCAAAATGATAAACCTAAGTTGTTAAAGAGTTTATTAAGCTCATATTTAAATTATAAAAATCATTGATTTCCAACTGATATGGGACATTAGAAGAATTCATTGGGTTGCATGGAATAAATTGACCTTGCAAAAAGCCACGGGAGGCATGGGCTTCTGAAATCTCCACTGTTTCAATTGGAGATGGTTGCAAAACAAATCTAGGGACTACTGAGTAACCCCAACTCTACTATAGCATCAATCTTCAAGGCGAAATACTAACCCTAAAGTAATTTGTTAAACGCGCGTATGGGATATAAATCAAGCCATACGTGGAGAAGCATGCAAGCAGCAATGAATATTGTAAAGGAGGGAAGCACTTGGCAACTTGTTATGGGGTAAAAATATAGCTAGGAGAAGACCATTGGATCGGAACTACAAAGCAAAGGAAACCATTATACCTCAAAGTACCACAGCAGGGTGAAGATATGGTAAGCAATCTAATTGACTGGGATAATCGCTGGTGGGAGCGTACAGAGTTGGAAAAGGTGTTAACTACTGACGATATGGATGATATCATGGCAATGACGATACCGCAGGAACGTCTAGAAGACCGGAAATATGGATATTTATAGAAAATGGTTGCTTCATAGTCAAGTCGGCATACCATGTTGCTCTTGGAAACGAAGCACATAAGAATGATAATGCAACATCAACAAATAACATCCATACTCGGTGGAGGAGTTTGTGGTAATTAAAGATTCACCCTCAGATTCAAATGTTCACATGGAGGGCCGTTAATCAAGCAATCCCTATGAAAGACAATCTGATTCGATGAGGATGAAAATGGCAAAAGAAGTATAGCTGACAGTTTCAAGGGAAAAACTGAACCAGCTAGTTGACCAGTTTACTTGAATAGAAACTGAGAAGAGATAGCTTACAAAAAAAACAAGTCAGCCCAGTCTTGAGAATATCCTTAGATGTAATATTCCTCAAACTGACGCATTTCGAATCAAGTAAGTTGATTCTAGTCAGCACTATCTTCAAAAGGACAAAAACACTGCAAAATGTGAGAAGAGTAGGTCAGAAATGTGAGTAACAGATACCTGCTCTTTCAGCCTCAAGTACAGATTAGAAAGCAGCATACTACATCAACCATCCCAATGGTCGGATTCTTGAATAAGATTATAAATACCAACTGATGCGAAGATGGGTTTGGTATTATAAAGAGTTGAATACGAAGAATAGCATTCCGACTAACCCACTAGAATCTGTAGAAGTTACATCAAGCCATGTACCCAGGGAGATTTCGATAACAACCAGATTCTATATTATGAGAATCTGAGAACCCCCAACCCAGACAAAGTCTGGAAAGAACTACATCTCGTTCTTAAAGGGTACTCAAACCTTCAACCAACAAATGACTTCGAGAATATATAATAGGGAGAGCGGTCCTGTTCAATGCAGTGCCTTATTCCTCGTGCAGTGAAATCGACAACTGAGAAAATCAACTTATTGTAATTCGTGTTTAAACACATCAAAAATTTTAAGTTGATAGTTGAATCCCTTCGATAGTAGAAGGAAGAAAGGACATAGGAGTTGTGTCTCCGAACCTTTATAAAATGTTATGTGTTGTTGACTGCTTTTGGTCATTTGCTTAATCTATCTTAAAACCTGTCAGCTAAGCTGACTTGTATATGTGTAAACTGACTTAAGACTACTAGACAACAAAAGATTTATTAAGTCATAACTGACTTATGATAAGTCAGTTATCACATTTAGGCCCTTATTTTATTTGGGAACCAACAATCTCCATCCATTTTTTAAACAAATGTACGATATCTTGCAGCATTTATCATATCCTGATGGACCCCTTAATATTATAGTGCGATCATATACATACCCACACTAGAGATTATTTTAGTTTATTAAAAAAAATTAAAAATAATGAAAAGGACCCATCAACAATAATAATGAATGAATAGAAAATTTAATGTGTTATAATTGCGAAGTTTTAAGTATTATAAAAGCAAAATTAATGAAACGTGGTGTTAAACTTTACAACCAATTCCTTTTTCATTGACTTTAGGAAAAAAATAACCAATACGAAAAACCCTAAAACTTTGTTATAATTTGGAGATGAGTCTCTTGTCTCTGAGCTCCCTTCTCAAAATCTTTCCAGAAGCTGATCTTGGTATTGCATCAGCGAACACCACATCTCTCAGCCTTTTAAATGGTGCAACCTATCACAACATATATTCAATCAAAAATCAAACACCAAAACGAATCAAGATTAATATAATGCATTTCTCCTAATAATTAATCAAGGCTATTTGTGTGTTTATGTTTCCCTTGAACCTGTTTGGCGATGAAATGTTTGATCTCTTCACCGGTCATTGAACTGAATGATGATCGGACGACGTACGCAATCGGAACTTCACCCGCATCCTCATCAGGAATTCTACAAAATGATCATTTTTGTTTTATTTCTGAAAATTGTTATAAGTTGATGAAGAATTAGATATTGAAAACTAACTAACTAATTACCCTATAACAGCTGCATCTTCGATTTCTGTATGAGCGAGAAGCAATTCTTCGAGCTCTGCTGGTGCAACCTATTCCAGATAACAAACTATATATAATTTCCACATTCTTTACAAGTAAGCCACTCTACAACCACCTAAAGTATTTTCGGTTTTGATTCACCATGAAATCAAGGTTGCGAAACTCGTTCGGCACTAATCGGGCGCTTGAGGGGACCTAGCGCTTAGGCAGTCTAGGCGGGGCCAAGCGGTTTCTAGGGGCATCTAGCGGCTGACCTGTGTTATTATTTTTTTCATATTTTACTCATACAGAAATTATATTTCACGATAAAAATATTTTCAAACAGTTATATTCTTTTATTCCATCTAATAATAATAATAATAATAATAATAATAATAAT
>AYJT01048249.1:0-10086 GCA_001278415.1 Ocimum tenuiflorum
CAACGCCATAATTATCAAATATGAATCTTTTTTTTTTTTTTGTTAAAAATGATCGTAAACTTTATGACATCGAAGACGGAGTTTTCTTTATTAATGGTTGTTTGCTCATACTCTAGTCTTTTTCTTGAGTCCATCAAAATATCATATCAAATTAGTATTCAATTCATATTATACACTCTTTTGAGAAAGAAAAAAAAAATTGAAGAGAATATATAATAGAATTCTTCTTTAAAAAGAAGAGAATTGAAAATAAATCCTAGACGTAAAAAACAATTAAGAGAAGGATATAGAAAATAAAATAAAATTGAAAACAATAAATAGAAAACCAAAAATGTAGAGAGATAAAATAAACCATAAAATATGGGAAAGAAATATGAATCGGCTAGAATCTCCATTAGTAATTTAGAATATAATTAATTAATAATATTTTTGAGAAATAATTAATTAATAATTACGTTACATGAATTCACTCAAAACACGTCGAGTTGGAGGAATATAACTGTTGTTGGGGCTATAAATAAATATTAGATGCAAGGATATAACAGTCTTTCCAAAAAGTATTTTTATTTTTAATTAATGTGGGGGCGGTAGAGAGAAATTGAAAGTCTCTAAATAAAATTACCCTATAAAAAAAGAGTGATTTTATTTAAAGTCCCCATTTTATTTTTGAAGCCCCCGTCTTAATTGAACTGTAATTATTATAATATGGACATTTCTGTCATCTAACTATATGTTCTAGAAATCTATCTTTCTATATATTAAAATAATACATTCACTCTCTCCCCCCAAAAAAAACTCTTACCATAAATGTTACTAATCTATATGAAATATAAATTAATTATTTAACATACTTTACAAAATATTTTTATATGATTGATATAATGTCTCTCATAAAATTTATAAGAACTATTAAATTTTTTATTTACTAATAAATTAGTGATGATAACGTGTGCACATTACGCATCGGCGCAAGTAACAAACTAGTAAAAAATGAAAGAAGATGCGGATTCTAGAAATCTGGAAGAATTTTGATAAATAGTATTGTTATCTTCAATTTGAAAAGCATATAATTTCTTATATGGATGGAGGGGGTGCAAACTGAGATTCAAACTTACGAGAACTAATATTTGTCTTCACGACCCTAATTAATGGAAATCAACAACCGATGAATTTGAGAAAAATTGGAATCAACCCCCGTCACCCGCTTGTAAAATTATGAGGCGTTTTAACTCGAGTGAATAGCTGCTATCCAATTTTTGCATTGACGAAACACTAATAATTGATACCCATGAAATTACGCTTCATTAGATCAAGATCGAGTCGCTGAAAAGAGTTGAATGTATTTGTGTGTGGCATGCAACGGTCGAGTCAGTTATAAAAGTTGTTACAGGAGTTAAGTGGTGAGCAAGACAGTTGGGTTAGTAGTTGATATAGAATACACTCGCATTTTGCACACACAGATTAGATTGAATCTTTTTCTGGTTTTGATGAATGATAGTAATCCCAGAGATTAGTTGTATACTATAATCATCTCATAAAGACATCGTCCTTCACTTTCCTGTGGATGTAGGTGATCTCACCGAACCACGTAAATTCGTTGTGTCGATTTTTCATTCTGTTAAGTTTTTCCTTCTTCTCAAATTCCGATCGATGAAACTGAAATATACTTGATTCATTATCCAACACAACTCACTGAGTTCTTCCATGGCGTTCCACTCGGGAGCTTGGGCCAACTGACAACTGGAGTTGCTGGACGAGCTGCAGCGTAAGACGATACTAAAGGAGATGAATCCGTTCATGCGCTTGGCAAGTTTGCAGGAAGATTTGTTGGACAATTCAATTGCCTCCACAGTTGTGGCCGCCGGTGGAGGCTCTCATGGCGATGTGGAGGCAGCACCGAATAAACACTAACGTATATTTAAGGGAAGATGATGGGTTTCTTGGCGGCGGCAGGCGGTGGATTTCCCAGCTTCGTCAATTCTTCGGACAATTTAGTGAGATTGTAACGGGGGATTTTTCACATTCATATAATTAGAGGACAACAACGTCATTTTCTTATAATAATAATACTTTAATTAAAATGGGGCTTTAAAGAGTAAGATGGGGGTTTAAATAAAACTACTCATAAAAAAAACAACTATAGTTTTGATTTCATTTCTCTTCTAGAAAAAAAGTGTACCTTTAACTTTTTAAAAAATGTAATTTTTGTTAGAATAAATTCAAAATTCATATTTACTTTTCTCTCACTAATAGTAAAGAAACAATTTTTCATATTAAAATATTTCACTTTTTTAGAATACAAATCAAACGGAACACATTTATTGAGAAACTAGCATTACTCCTACTCACACGGTAATATTTAATAAGATTCTTACTCAAAATATATATATAATTATAAATTATTCTATATTTAAATTTCCATTGAAAAATGTAGTCTTTTTTCTTTTTTATATGTTTTATAATTTTCTTATTCAATTAAAATATCATTTCTATTAAAAAGTATTTATATTTTCTAGGAATGGACAGTAGCAGCGTATTATTGAATTATTATTTTGAATAGTTTGATGGTTTTGTATAGTATATGAATAAATCTTATAATAACCAACATGTAAGTTTAGGATTGTATATAAAGTGTGATATGTTTACGATAAGTAATTTTAATTTATTTTTTTTATATTCATTGTTGAATTGTGTGAATTGAGAATAATATTAATTTCTATTGCTATTATTGAAACACTCATCTGTGTAAACCGGTCTATTTTGTGGATATAAAATGATAGTATTTCCGATACTTAGATTTCTATCAAATATTTCTATTTGTTCGCTAAATAAAATTGAACTTGTTTTTTGAATTGTGCATCTCCTACACAAAGATTTTAACGGCTAGACCTGCAACATCACTCCTACTCATTCTTGCTCCTGTTCAGCTTGTTCCAATTGGGTTCTTTAGGACCTTCTCTTGTGTGACAATGTACTTCTGATCTATAGAAATGCTCCGATCTTTCTCAAAACATTTCTAATGTCACTTTTAAGTGGCCAAAACGTATGATCTTGTGCACTGGATATTTTTGCTTGAAGTCTTGATAATTAGGAATTTTTTTGAGTTGAAATATGGGATTTGATAAAGGGAAAATAACATAAACTATTCGAAATTTCATATAAATGTACAAACTATTAGAATTTATTCAAATATAGGATGAATTTGTCTTACGGCATCAGAAAATTGAGTTAACATGTTGCATTTTGAATTTATGGAATAATTTTATAATAATTTGATGATTTCAATTATTTTAAATATAATTTTTAATAAAAAATACATAGTCTAAAATATGATTGAATATTTTCATGTATGATATGATTAACAGATACATACTTTTTTGCGCTGGTCCATGATGCTCCTGCTGGCTTTTTTTCAAGTAAACTCTTGGTCTGAGATTGCAAAATTCTCCTCGTTTCAATAAAATTCTTGAATGAAACACAATTGGGATCAACAGGATCCCCAAAGGAGTGATGGGGATCAAATGAAAAATGCAATAAACCATGTTATACTATATTATTATACTGATGTTTTAATGGTTAATCAAATCTCATGCAATGAATGAAATTGCACATATATTCAAAACTTTGTCTTCATTGTTTCTATACTATTAAAACTAATCAAATCGACGTAAAAAAAAAAAGAAATATCTTAGCAAGAATTCTTGAATTTAAAACAAAATTCCATCCAAATAACAAGAATCGAATATTTCACTCACTGTATATAAAATAATAATTTCGATTTTCCCCAAAAGGGAAAATAAGTCAGAACTATAATTATATTTCAAATCCTGCAACTATTTAAAACAATGAATGATGATAGCCAAAATGACTTGCCTCTGGTTTTGTGAGCAATGGCCAAACGTTCATATCCAAAATTCCTGTCTTCGCCATTGCGGTAATAATACTTCCACCATGAATTAAAATTGCACATATAAATCTCAATTATCTGTCAACAGCGAGAATAAATCAATAAATATATATATTAAACTGGTCAATGTAAATATAAACAAAATACAAGGTAGAGCCAAATTAAAGATGAGAGGCGCACTCTCCTATTTTCTAACAGATTTTAGTTTCATTAAGTAAATGCATATAATTGACTCATATAGTTTTTAGTGTTATGAATTGTATTATTTAAATGAGAAATTATACTTTCAAGAGTCTTTATCGATTACAAAAATTATTTTACCTCCTTAGCTCATATTAAGGGGAAAAAAAAAAAACTCCCGTAAAACCTTGAAGATAAAAAGTTCACTTTTTGTACCTTTTTGTTAACTATAAGAAATAAGTTACTAGAGCGTACGTGTCAAACATAGCTAACGATTACGTGTTATCCTCGTCAACAAAAGGTCAAAGTTCTACTCATTATATTGGAGGAAACATGCCATAATATTAGTGGCTGGCCAAATTACACTTTACATTTCCATCATTGGTCTCATTAATTAAATTTGAAGGATTAATTGATAGTAAGATCCAAAAGATTACACACACACAGCCTTTATCATCACAAAATTCTTCATATGAATGACACGAACACAAATATTTAAATACATGGAATCAGCAAAACAAATCAAACAGACAAGCAAGAGCAAATCAAGTAGGGTTTGATAAAAAAGAAATCAACTCCAAATCAGTCATCAAACAAAACTCAACAAATTAAGCCACCAAAACTTTTGATTTATAGCAGTAAATAATCAATAAAATCAACCTTGATGAAAATAATGCAGGAAGTAGGATGATCAAGGCTGAAAAGATTACTATTAAACAAATATACATCAAAACTAATTAACCCATTCAACTTATTTCATGCAAAGCAACGGAAGAAAGTACAAAAAGAAAGAAGAAACGGCGGATACCATTCTCGGGCGGCGGCGCTGCTATTGGAAGCATGGCGGAGAGTGTGGCCGCCGCCGTATGATGCTACATTGGAAGCTTAATTCTAACCACCACCACTGAAATCTCAATCAGAATATTCATTTATAGACATGGCTCAATAAATAAAGCTCCAGCATTGTTAACGTGCGCCTTAGTTTAGGTGGGGTCATTTGGTATTATTATTTTACGGATTTCATTTTACACTCACTCAGTGGTGGGTTCAAGAATTTTTATCAGGGGCGGATTGAATGAAAGGATTGTATTTTTACTCTCTTGGTTAGTGAAAGAAAATAGTGAAAGTTTTAAGCTTATTCATTTTATTTTATTGATGAAATAATAATTTTACAAATACATTATTAATGCTTAAATTCGTAAAATATAACGGTGAACAAGTCTTAAATAAAAAATCAATACGCATGATAATTATTAAAAAAAAAAATTTATATGTACACAATTACATATGATGATTCAACTAATAAATTTAATTGATGTAAATAATAAACATGCAATAAATAAAGTTGAGTTTAATTAGAAAATGATTAGAATTAATGCATTATCAATAAATTTTGTCACAGTCCATCCCAACTCCAACATCCGGAGTTGAAAGTCCGATCTGAGAGTTAGTCAAGCAGATCCAACAATTTAGGAAAGATTTAATGAAGGAGAGTCGATCAATCCGTGAGGAAGTCGAATGGCTCCTCAACTTCTCATTATCAACAACTATCAATTCACCATCCAAACCACTCATCTCAAAGACAAGATGGAACGAACATGTTTCTTAAACTCATAGACAAGAAAAAGAAAAATTTAGGCTCAAAAGGGCTAACAAAGGATAACAAATAGGAAACGGATTCAGAAAAGATGGCTTGTGATCATATTCAAATTCCACATTCACTAATGCAATCTCAAAATATATTCAAAGCAAGTTCTAGAGGAAAGTAAATCGAAGCATGATAAATCTCTCATCAAAGAATGAAACTACACAATGTAACAGTTAAAGGTTAAATTTAACAGTTTTTTCATTCTTAGTTCAGAATTCATCAAGATCAAACCATAAAGGCACACTATTCACAAATATCAAACTCATCAACAATGCAAAACATGTATCTTCATCCCATAGTCAACATTCCACATAATAAAGACTAAAATTTCAAAAATAACTAAATATCACAATAATTTTCCCCCTCCCCCAAACTTATTCAACACGAAGTGAGAATGAATTTGTAGGAAAAATTAAGAAATTATTGTGACGACACATGAAAATAGGAAAATCCAAAACTATATAAGCAATAAATCATAGTAAATGAGATAGGGTTCCTCCCCACCGAGCGCTTTTTTTTAACGTCATTAGCTTGAAAATACCTCAATAAAGCTCAAGGCAGACGATAGTATGTCCAATTGCTTCAGTTTTGAGAAAAGTGAGTCTCATTCTATTAGTGTTGTTGTCGAGTCAGTTAATTTCAATACTTGTTTAGTTTCTTCCTCTTCCAAATGGATCATTGATTGCGGTGCCACGGACCATATGACAGGTAATCCAAGTCTCTTTTCCACATTTCATTCCAACAAGTTTAGCTCATCTGTTACCTTGGCTAATGGTTCTGAATCCGAAGCTAATGGATCTGGAACTGTTCATCTTTCGTCTTCATTACAATTGTCATCTATGTTGAGTTTGCTTGAATTATCCTTTAATTTAGTTTCTGTCAGTAAGCTTACATGAGATCTCAATTGTAGTTTCTCAATTTTCCCGGTTATTGTTTGGTTTAGGATTTGTTGACGAAGAAGCTTATTGGTAAGGGACATGAATCTAGCGGACTCTACACTTTAAACACATAGTTACCCAAACCTACTTTATGTATAGGATCCGTTGCTCCTATTAAAGCACACCGTTGGTTATGTCATCCATCTTTAGCGATGCTAAAGAAACTTTGTCCTTAGTTTTCTGATTTACCTTCTTTAGACTGTAAGTCATGCCACTTTGCTAAATATCATTGTATCAATTCTAGCTCTAGAGTCAATAGACAAGCTAACGCTACATTAGAATTTATAAGTTCTGATGTCTGGGGCCTTGTCTCATTACCTCCAAACCTAGTTTTAGGTATTTTGTTACTTTTGTTATGATTATTCTCGTAGGACATAGTTATACTTGATGAAAAATCGATCGGAGTTATTTACTCATTTTCTGCCTTTTGTACTGAAATTTGTGCTTAGTTCAATGTCCTTGTAAAAATTTTACGAAGTGATAATGCTAAAGAATATTTATCGCAACCTTTTCGGGATTACATGATACAAAATGGTATTCTCCATCAAACATCATTGTTCATACACCATCTCAAAATGGTGTTGCTGAGCGAAGAACAAACATCTCTTAGAAACTGCTACAGCTCTTTTGTTTGAAATGCAGGTTCCTAGGGCAGATGCCATGTCTCCAGCCTGTGCTTTGATCAATCGTATGCCCTCTTCAGTTCTCTTTGGGGAAACTCCATTTCATGTTCTCTTTCCCACAAAATGTTTATTTCCTATTGAGCCAAAGATTTTTGGATGTACGTGTTATGTTCGGGATGTTAGTCCTCAACTTACGAAACTTGATCCTAAATCTCTACAATGTGTTTTTCTTGGGTATACTCGGATACAAAAAGTGTATAGGTGCTATTGTTCGAACCTTAATAAGTATGTTGTGTCTAATGATGTTGTCTTTTCAGAACATACTCCTTTTAGTTTGGTTTCTTCTGAGTCTATTAGTAGGGGGAGAGTAATGATGATATTGATGTTTTTCTTATATATGTTAATCTACCACGTGTTGTTCCTCCTAAGCCACCTATTGTCCAGACATATTCTCGTCGAGCACCACCCATTCCTCCTACTATCCCAGATACACCACCACCACCCGCTCATGTTGTTCCAAATGTGTCACCACCACACATTTCTGATGCTCTAGAGACGCCAAATGCCAGTCCGATGCCCTAAGATCTTTGTTCGCAGATCCTCCTCTAGATGATGATCCTCCTATTGCCCCCGTAAAGTTAAACATTTGTGTACTTTTGACATTGCCTTTTGTCTCCTATAATCACCTGTCACCCAAAACTCGTGCTTTGGTTGTTTCTTTTGCTTCTGTTTCTATTCTTAAATCTGTTGATGAAGCATGGGCTCGTCCTGGTTGGCGTGCTGCAATGATCGAGGAGATGAATGCTTTATACGCTAATGGTACGTGGATTTTGGTGGACCTTCGGAATGGAAACATGCCTATTGGGTATAAGTCGATGTTTACTATGAAGATGAATGCTAATGGTTCTATTGATTGTTTGAAAGCTCGTCTTGTTGCTAAGGGTTATTCTTAGATTCGTCGTGTAGATTATTTTGATACATTTTCTCCAGTTGCCAAACTTCCTCCTATTCGTTTGTTGATTTTGATGACAGCTACTCATTGTTGGCCTCTTCATCAATTGGACATCAAAAATGCATTTTTACATGGTAATCTTCGAGAGGATGTTTATATGGAGCAACCACCTTGTTTTGCTGCTCAAGGGGAGTCTCAGAAAGTTTGTTTCTTTCAAAAATCCTTGTATTTTTATGGATTGAAACAGAGTACCGTACATGGTTTGGTATATTCTGTTGTGCTATTTAAAGTTCGGTATTAAGATGTGTAAATCCGATCATTCTGTCTTCTACAAGCGGTCTGAATATGGCATCATCTTTTTGGTTATGTATGTAGATGACATTGTTATTACCGATAGTGACTTTACAGTGATTACGTCTCTCAAATCATTCTTACATTCAGAGTTTATCACTAAAGATTTGGGAATGTTGAAGTATTTTCTAGGTATAGAGTTGGTGAGGAGCAAGAAATGAATTTTCTTGTCTCAAAGGAAATATTTGCACGATTTACTCTCTGAAACGGGAAAATTAGGTGCTAAGCCATGCATTACACCAATGCTTCCTAACTTGCACCTTATGAAATAGGGAGAACCTTTCCATAATCCTGAGAGGTACAGATGATTGGTTGGTAAGTTGAACTATCTCAGGGTGACGCGACCTAATATTGCTTTTTCAGTAAGCGTAGTAAGTCAATACATGTCATCACGACTGTTGATCATTGGAAGGTAGTGGAGCAGATTTTGTGCTATTCAAAGGCGATACTTAGACGTGGAATTGTGTATAGTGATTACGGTCATGATAGGATTGAGTGTTTCACTGATGCTGATTGGGCAGGATCCAAAGAAGATTGTAGATCTACTTCAGGATACTGTGCTTTTGTAGGAGGTAACTTGGTCTCTTGGACAAGCAAGAAACAACAAGTAGTTCCTCAATCAAGTGCCGAGTCTGAATACAGAGCTATCGCTAAAGCTGCAGGCGAAATATTATGGGTACAAGAGTGGTCTCAATACCAACAAAGTTGTGGTGTGATAATCAAACTGTGATACACATTGCTTCTAGGGGTGTGAAAATCAATCATCGAAACAAACAACTTCATATCAAGCCATCATAGTCAGTCATTTATCAAATTTAACCATTCAACATCCAATTCCGGAGTAACAAACACACACATGCAAAAGTAAACGACAATCACACACAAGCATGCAAACACACAAGAAAGCAATGTAAAGAATTGGGTTACCTCTCAATAAACGCACTTGTTTAACGTTGTTGGCTCGAGGCTCCTTAACATTTCTTATGAGCAGCGTTTGAAGGGCCAGGAAGATAAGGATCGAGAGGAAGATTAGAATAAGAATCAACAAGAGTATTATGATGGGCTCTATTTCCCAAAGAAATTGCATTGATTTGATATTTAGGATTCGGTTAAGTATCATTGGGGAATTGTCCCGATTTGTGTTGACTGGTCATTGCCTTGGCAATTCGGCCAATTTGGCTCTCAATCATTTGCATATGTTTGGTGAGGGCAAAGACATCCCCTTCCAGTTTTTCAAATCTTGCATTTTGGGAATCAGAAGGATTAGGAAAATAAGGAGTATTATTAAAGTTTTGATGCTGCTGATTTGGAAAATTTTGAGCATTTGGGTTTCCACGGGGTGGATTCCCAATTCTTCATTGATTTTGTGGATTTAGATCCAGGATCATTCCATTATAAATAGTGAAATTGGGATGAGGCATGAGGGTGATATGCGAGTTTGCATATGAGTAATTGGGATGGTTGAACCGATCGTTGGGATTGTAGAT
>AYJT01048253.1:0-10607 GCA_001278415.1 Ocimum tenuiflorum
TAATTCGATATCAGTATCCCTGTGTCTAGCAAAATTTATAGAGAGATAGAGTTCTAATTCTACTGAAACTGAAATTCATAGAAAGCAAACGGGGATCTAGGATCATGTTACAAACGTAAATAAGAATTTACAAATGAGAATCAATCACCAATAAAAACTTCGAACGAATTGATATGCAAATTCATCACACATAACCTTTTGAGCCATTATGTGATGTAGATTTTCAAAAACCCATTTCATCTTTTAAATGAAATTAATAATTAAAAACTCCCAAAAGTTCAAACATAAAAACCAATTTAATGTTTCGAATCTAATCTACTCCAATTAATCTTTCAAAATCCAAGTCCATTAATTTCCCAAACTTTTGATTTGAAGAACATTAATTCGAAACTCATTAAAACAACTTTTGATTGATTCAATGGAAAAAAACTGAAATGGAAAGATATGAAAGAATTATTGACAATTGATTAGTTCATTCATTCTTTCAAATCATTGTTCATAACATAAACCCTAGAACTCACCGGGTAAATTTAGCTACTCATGAAAGCGATTTATTCGAAAGCAATGGAAGAAATCATAAACATGTTCATAAACTTAAAGTTCTAAAATATTCTATGAAAGTGAATAAAAGGAACTTACGAGAATGTAGATGAAGCAATAAAAATCCAACGATCCGACTGTCACAATTCAGAAAGCAAGACAAATCTAAACTAGAAAGCGTATAATCTATCTAGGAATTGAAATATAACAAATCTATGAAAGCAATAGAACTAAAACTAAAAATGTAGTGTAAAAAAACTGCTCAAATCATCCAGAACATGCCTATTTATAGGTTTGGGTAAAATCTAGGTCAAAACACGAGTTTGGGCTGAAAAGCCCAGGGAAAAAAAACACAGCCGTCGACCGACGGCATCAAACCGTCGTTCGATGCTTAGCTCGATGGCACCACCCGACATGCGATGATCTTGAACTGGAAACCCGAGAGTATTCTTTGGAAATTGGGTCGACGGTAGCCAACTGCCGATCACGGGTACTGAACCGACAACCCGAGAGTTTCAGTAGATGCTGGATCGATGGTAGCGCAACCGTCAGTCGTCGGTGCTGAACTGGCGGCCCAAGATTTCAATGCGATGCTGGGTTGATGGGAACGCAACCGTTGGGCGCCGGCTCTGAACCAGCGACCCGAAAATCTTTTAAAAAACATTCTTTTCACTCGAAAACCTATAAAACAAAGGAAAACAAAATGAAACAAAAGACAAACACAAAACAATGATAATTTGTCAAAAATGACAAGAACAAAGATTCAAACAACGACATAACTCAATCAAAACACATGTAAAAAGACCGATTATCAATCACCTGTATGGGATACGATGTTCGATCTTCACTGATCACAAGAGTCTAAAGTATTTCTTCGAGCAGAAAGACTGAACATGAGGCAACTTAGATGGTTAGAACTTATAAAGGACTACAACCTCACTATCAACTATCACCAAGGAAAGGCGAATACTTTAGCAGATGGTCTGAGCCGCAAGGCTGATTCGAGAGTGTAAACACTCTTAACTCTCGAAGATGAACTAATCAAAGAATTCAAACGAATGAAGTTGGAAGTTCTGACCCACCTGCGAACTGTGACAGCTATGACAATAGTACCAGACTTGAGAACAAGAATAGTCGAGGTGCAATGAAAAGATGATGAAATAGAGATGCTAAGAGCGAAAGTTTGAATGAATAAGGCTAACAAATATCAAGAGGAAGCTGACCATGCTCTACTATTCGAAGGACCAATGTGCTTGCCAAATAATGAGACCTGAGAAGGGAGATCATGAGTGAAGCGCATGAGATACCCTATACCACTCATCCTGGTAGCACCAAGATATATTGAGACATAAAGCAAAGTTTTTGGTGGGATGGAATGAAGAAAGACGTACCATCATTCGTAGAATGATGCCTAGCCTGTCAACAAGTGAAAGCCTTACATGAGCGACCCTATGGGAAGTTGCAACCACTGGAAATCCCTGAATAGAAGTCGAGTTCGCTAATAAGTGTGTACTTTAGGTGTTTTTATGTGTGATTTGAGTCGTAGTTTGTTAGGTTTTGTTTAGGTTTTATTTTGATCATTGGAATGATCGAGGCTCTGAGCGAATGATAATGGAAACTACACGACTTCCAGAAAGATTTATAGTCCCCTAGAATGGACTGGCTAGTATTATATATATTGAAGGAGTGATTACAATGTTTTTGCTGACTATAATCCGATAAAATAGTGAATCGGAGGCCAAAAGAAGAAGAAAATGTGACTACGTGTTTTTTGGTGTAATGTGTGAAGAATGGAGGAAACGTGTGACATAGGCCCCTTTTATACATAGCTTGTGGGGGTGAATCGCAAATATTCTAGGATTAGTGGCCAAAATGAGATATGGGGGCCCAATTACAAAAATCCTTTAAATTATACTACATTTTACAAGATAAATGACATTCTAGTTTGATTCTCAGAAGGAGGGCCCTTCGAGGCTTGGATTTGAGAGGCTTCTATGAGAGACAGCTTCGAGCCACCTCTTTGAAGGACACTCTTCAAGCAATAACTTGATCTCGATTGTTGATTCTTTGATGAAGATTTTGACCCTCAACAATAGCCCTGTGTCTTCGCGAATCAAGATAATTGATTCGTGGAGACAAACCTATGATAAGATCATGTTAGTCAAAATCGTAATCTAACTGAGGTTTTGATACCTATCGGATTGGAATCTCGACGGCAAGTTGGTTCGTCGAGATGTGACTTCGGCGAAGGGGTCAAAATTCAAGCCTCGAATGTAATTGAGTTTTTATTTGCAAAAGTGCATTGACCTGTTTGAGATGCAACAAACAAAGGGTGATTTGCATGAAACATTAGAATATAGAAAATATACCTCACGAGGAGTCGAGCTTCGAGGTGTCTCGTTCCATGCTGAGTTGGAGGAATTTCATGCTAAGAGTCTGCTCCTTAGGGGTCAGCCCTGAGTCAAGAAGACGAGACAAAAAGCGTTAGTCAAAATCTTTGATGTAGGTTTCATAACTTAGCTTTTCGAGTCGTTATTTCACTTGGCGTTGTGTGTCTTATACGAAGTTCTTGTAAAAGACTTCGAGAAGATCGAGAGAGGTCCTTTTTCCGGGGTGGCCAGCCCAAGTCGAGGAGGTGAAACACAAAATATGTGTAAGAAATTGATGAAATGGTTTATACATGCAGGGAGGAGTATAGTTTTGATGTCTTTCTAGTTCGAGATCTGAGGCGCCGAACGGATATGATCGAAGTAGTAGAGAAGCCCTCTAGGTAATTGGTTGTCCCAGAATTACTATAGAAAACCGGCTAATAATATATTTTTAGTTTATGTTCTGAGGCACGTCGTGTACCCTAGAGAGGCCACGAGGGGTTGTGCGACTGAGCAGTTTACCCTCTGAGGAATAGGTCATCCCAGAGCATGGATACCCGAGGAGGCCCATGCAGTACTTACGTGTCATTACAAAGTATAGACAACAGAGGTCTCACGGCTTTACCGTGCATCCTTGGAGCGAGATTCGAATACTAGGGGAGGCCCCTAAGTATTTTTACATGTCGATACCAGAGGTAAGCGATAGAGGTTTTGTGGTGTCTCATGCATTGCATAGGGAGGCAACGTGAGGGGGAATGTGATGTCCCAACACGGAGAAGCTGGGAGCCTGGAAATTAGTGTGTTAAGTACCTTAGGAAGAAAGTTAGATGATGTTTATAGGTTGGCGCATTGGCACAATTTTGATCGAGGTGCCGGCTCGAGAAATAATATTAATGCTCGACCAAGGGGCAGCGGGCTAGCTCGGGAGATAATAAGGGGCGTGGTGGGAACCTCGAGTATTTGAATAGACAGCATGGAGCTATATTTCAGAGAGATAAGACGCTTCGACCTAAGATGTACCCATAATAGAGAGCGAATGCTCATGATAATGGATTGAAGAATGCCTTAGAATCCCAACTCTCGAATCAATAATAGAACTCCGAATATTTCCACCAGAGTGATAATAATTGTCGAAGCCAAACTGGAGAACAAGCCCTGAGTATTGAAGTCCATATAATAGTTTTGAGCTCGAGATGATGGCATCGAGCCCCGAGTGTCGATATGAGAACCCCAAGAGATAATTTGAATGTGTAAAAAGCTTTGGTTCCAAGTGAGCTTGAAATATTTCAAACTCCGAAGGAGCTTGATATAACTTGAATTTTGAGAGAGCTCGATGTAGATCGAATTCCAGTAGAGCTCGAGCTCGAGATATAATAAGGATTCCAGTAATAAATAAAAATCCCATCATCGTTGGTGGCCTCAATTGAGAATATAAAGGTAGCTCCGAATATCGAACTCGAGGGGTCTCATCAAATTGCAAGGCCGGATGGACCGTTCGAGAATTTATCCTGTAAGGGAAACACAGGACGCTCGAGGGGTTGGGAGCCCCAAGTGCCTCAAAGCACTGATATAATATGATTAAAAGTGCGAGTGATGATTTACAATGTAAAATTTACCTACTACTCGAGGCAAGGTCCCTCGAGTTTTGTGATAATATGACGCTTTCGAGCTGTGGCTTAGGCATCGATACTCTATCAGCAAAATAGTTGAGCATCTAGAATAACAATAATTTACAAAGAGTTTGAGAATTCAAATGATTACATAGATTCTAAGAGTTTCCAGAAAACCACAAGATTGGAAGTGTCCATAGGCTTCGAGAAATCCATGAAGAATAAGAATCCTGGTTGAGTAATGTGCAGTAGAATTATGCAACGAATAGCCAGAAATCCAATTGTACAATAAATTCTTGTGTTTCGAATGTAAAGAGATGTAGGAATCATTCGAATCGCGAAGCCTCGAGCATTTTGGTTGTGCTTGAACTCTCGTCGAGCTTCAAATGTCTTGCTCGACCTATTCCTGTGAGAGCTCAAAGATCTCGGGAGGTTATCAAGCCCTAAGTAATTTCAAGCATACGTATAATAACATAAAAATAGTCAATTAAACGTAATAATAATTGTGCTTGAGCTTGTAGTTCGAGGATAAATTTTTATACCGTGACTTGAAGATGGCAGCTCGTCGAGTATTCTATATTTAACCTCCTACGTTGCTCCTCCCTGCTCAAAAAGACTATGGTTTGGAGATGTAATTTTATTGAGTGAGGATTTTGAATTTCTCAATTAGTTTGCTGTGTAGCTCGAGATAGTTTGTCGAAAGAAGATTTTGAGCAACTTAGCCAATTTTTCTGCAAGAAAAACTTAGTGACCTCAGGGAGTTATCGAGCCACGA
The DNA here is from genome assembly GCA_001278415.1 of Ocimum tenuiflorum. NCBI lineage: Eukaryota > Viridiplantae > Streptophyta > Magnoliopsida > Lamiales > Lamiaceae > Ocimum > Ocimum tenuiflorum. The sequence continues at coordinate 5,295 of AYJT01048253.1, forward strand.
GTGTTTTTCAATAATACAATAACGAGTGGTTTTAACAAAAGGGATGAAATTTGCCAATTAAGCGAATATTTCACGAAGTTCATGCGAACAGTTAGAAATAAATATTCAAGTAGAAGATTTCGAAGTACTTACTCATTCTATCCTTGTACCCTACTTTTTTTTTAAACTCGTAAGTACCGTGTCTCGAATAAAGGACCACAAGCGATTTGCTCGATTTTTACCGTACATTAAAAGCTTCAAAGAAAAGAAATATATCTCAAGGGGGTCGTCGAGCCCCGAGTGTATTAGGTATACATACAATAACATGATAACAAATATTCAAACTTACATATCGTAGCTGAAATTAGATTCTGGTTTCGAGAAAAATTTTTTGTATACCTGTAGTTCAAGGGAATAATCCTTCGAGTGAAGGGTTGCAAGTGACCCACTTTCTTGTCCTCCATACTATTTCCTGGTTCGAGCAGTTTTCTCATATTTTGGTATATCAACTTATCAATAGAGGAATATTTAATAACCCTTAGATTCATCTAAATATAACGAATAAGCGGGTAACTTAACGAATAACAATACGAAAAGCGTTCACCAATATCAGCATACAGGTGTCGTTCCATTTTAAAAAACACATAGAAGAAAAACCGGCACGGAAATAGCCTTAATTGCATGAGAGCAGCAACGCATGAAATGGGTCAGCAAATCACACGAAAGGGGCAGCAGAGATAGCAGCTGTACAGCTGCTGCCCTTGGCAGCAAATTGGGCAGACATATAATCAAAGCTTAATGGCAAAAACACTGAGAAAAATGCACAAAACAAGGAGCTCAAATCTGGGCAGATTTGCCGCGAAGCAAAGCAGCGAGCACACTGGAAAAGAAAGATAGAAGGGGGACAGAAATCGGGAACAGTTGCTGCACATCTAAGCACAAGAATCTCAAACAGAAATGCAGCAAATAAAGGAGCCGGTAATAAGCAAAGAACGATGCAAGATCAGCGAGAGTACACGTTAAGGGCTGTCTCAAGTATATGGCGAAAATAATTCGTTACAACAGCCGAAAATAGCAACGAGATTGCACAAAATCGAGACAAACAAACACCAGCTGCACTAGACGCAACATAACAACGGCTAGAGTCATTTCTTCCTGCAAGATATTTAACATCCAGCAGTACCAGCACCATCTAATTTTTAATTTGACATTGGCACCGTGGGTAATGTATATAATATGTATATTTTTTAATTTTTTGAAATGCAAACTAATGGGGATATACAAGATTATTACTTCTGCAACACTAGCACCGACTTTGAGATATTAATTGCAGCAACACGTGGTATCTTGCCACAAATTCAAAGTGACTTGAACGGTTGATTGAGTCAATTGAGAAGAAAACATAGTCCAGATCAACTAACCACCAATCCTTAACTCTAACGAGATCAAATGATTTCATGCTCAAAATAAAAGAAAAACATGAGGCATACTAACCAAGGTCGGAGTGAATTCGTAGCAGATAACACACAAAAGTTAGTGTAATCATGCGCAAATAAATGTAGCAGTGTGCAGCAGGCAATAGCTCAAACAGAAGAGAGGTCAGACGTCAACAATTAGCAGCTATCGGCAGCCGGATCCATAGAAAATAAGGGAAATGGCAGCACAAGTAAGCGAAAAAAGAGCAGCAGGTATGATCTCTTAAAATCTAGCAACCAGTAGACTAAGAAGGCAGTTGAAGTGCCAAAAAAATAGGCAAGGCCAGCAGGGCAGAATGCGACAAACGATAATACAAGAAAGACCAGCAGGTTACGAAAATTAAATCTCACACAACGGCACACAAAAGCAGCAGCACGAAACCAGGAAAGTACGAAAACGATGAGAATATAGCAGCAAAATGCAGGGTAACCTACAGCCTAACCCAACGAAAATAGCAGTAGAACCACGGCAAGGGGCAGTAAAACTAGCAAGTAATAGCAGTGAATCGAGGGGGGACTTGCAGTTGAAAACCAGCAGAAAAGCAGCAAGCTGTGACCCAAAATTCAGCCGCAAAACTAGTAAAATCTAGGCCACGAAAATAGCAGCCGATACGTAGAAGTCTCCAATTCAATCGTAGAGAATTGGAGCAGCATATAGCAAGTTGTATGACAGATAAATGACCAACAACAGGCGACAAAGAGCGAAAAAATAGTACAGCAGACAAAACGCAAAATGATCAGATACCAATTAAAAAAGCCCTTTAAATTATACTACATTTTACAAGATAAATGCAATTTGAGTCTGATTCTTCAAGGGAGGGCCCTTCAAGGCTTGGGTTTGAGAGGTTTCTTCGAGAGACGGCTTCGAGCCACCTCTTCGAAGGATACTCTTCGAACTATAACTTGATCTCGACCGTTGATTCGTTGATGAAGATTTTGACCCTCAACAGGTTTTAGGTAGAAAATACCCATTTATCAATGTTTTTAGTTATGTTTTGCGTATTTTTTGTTTTAGGTACGTTTAATCGTGTTTTATGAGTATTTAGGTAAAAACAGATGAAAAATTGACGAAGTTTGAAGTACATGAGGTGATTGAGCTGATCAGGTTGATCGACCGGATTGAGGTATCGATCAAATGGGTGGATCATTCTGGAGAGCTTTGAAATTTGGAGAAAAGTTGGAGGGAGATGTATCGACTCGATCAGATCTTGATCGGCTCGATCAAGAGCTCGATCAAGTAGAAAGACCATTCCAGGGACTTTTGAAGTTTTCTGAATTTTACAAAAGGGTTAGGATCCGATCGATCAAGCATTCAGATTTCTTAAAAATTTCTAGAATTTACAGAATTGGTCCTACTCGGTCCTTATCACATCTTGGCCTATAAATACCGTATATGGACGACCTTTTTGAAGTTTTAGCACTACTATTAGGGAGTCAAGGTTGGAGAACATATCTGAGAACTCACGGCGAAAGATTGAAGATCCAGCGTCATAGATTTAGAGTTTTTCTATCCTTTTCTATGTTTTGCATTAGTTTTCGTAATATGATGTTGTTGGGATCTATTATGTTTTCCGGCTAGATCATTTTTTAGATTTCAGGGATTAAAACTACTGTGGATTTTTGAGTTTTTAATAAACTTTTAATTTTTCCGTTCTTTTGCATTGTTTCTTAATTCTGTCGAGCTTGATTTTATTTGTGGATGATCTGATCAACTATTTGCAATACTTGTTCATCGATTTATACCCTAGTCAGAATAAATTGAAGAATAGAGAAGCGTGAAATAAAGAGACGGTAATTAACTACCCTAGTTAGGAGTTAGTTTCGTAGGAACAAAGTTCCGTAGAAATTATCAAGAGTAGGATTGGTTAGATACCCTAGTCAAGATTTAATTCTAATCTTATTTTCACGTTCTGTTGTGCCCTAGTCAGGACGACTAAGAACAAATTAACTGATGTTTCACATGCGGTTAGATTAGACCAAGGTTAAATTAACTTTGTTATGACTTGAAAGAACATAGTAGGGGTAGATTGCCTAGGGTCTGATACTTGTTTTATTGATTTCTCTACAATCTGCGATTTAATTTGTTTCCATTGAATTTCTATCTCAGTAAAATTTAGTTTAAATAAACCAACTAAAAACTCGTGTTATGTCTAAGTCAGTAGTTAGGTGTCTAGGTTCTACTGTAGATTAATTAAACCTCACAAGTAATCAACGAATTTGATATTTAAAGATTGGTTGTATGTTTCACTACTATCAAATTTTTGGCGCCGTTGCCGGGGATTACTACAGTTTAATTAATTGTAGTATTTCTCATATCAAGAGCTATCTTCTTAGACCTTTTCATTTTTTGTACTCATTTTTCATTTTTAGTTTTGTAGGTACCATGGTCTTAACATGAAACTGAGTTGGGTTGAAGAACGTCCCCGTCTCGTCTTCTCCGAAGAACATTAAGCTACAAGACCAAACAGTCGAGCGCTCCGTGGAACACACTCTGGAACAACTAAACAGGCTAACCTGTGATAACACCTCCAGTGCATTCGACCAGTTTAGACTGAGGGAGGAATAGTATATTGCTGCACCGGTTTGAGATCAGGAGATGGTAGAGCAATATGCACGGGAAGTTGAGGCAATGGCTAAATGGTTGGCTAATGTAGTGAACGGGCGATTCGTGCAGAACATGCAGTGATGGCTATGGCTAGAGGTAAGGGACAACAAGTTGAACCGGCGTACACCGGGGGGTATACTTAGTTTGCAAATCTGAGGACACCAGCCATAGTTCAGCCAGGAATTCAGTTTTGTGACAACCGTCAACCACCGAACAGAACTCCAAATAGGGAAGCTGGTTTATCATCCTCTGGTTGTGCATCTAGAAAGCATAACAGAGATCAGAGACAGCCAGCTTGGCCGTATCCTCTGCCGCCTAGTGACTCTTTTGATAGCAACTCGGATGACTCCTCCGATGATAATTCAGAGGACTCTTCCGATGAGGAACCAATGAAGTCCACTTTCTATCCATCAAAGGCACTTACCCGGGGAGTTCGACACTCCATCAATGCACCACAGTTTGAGGTCCACATAATCACCCGACAACTCGAGAGATGGAGTTCAAGGGAATGCATTCAGAGAGCCCGATGGACCATATCTAGGAGTTCTTGGAAATCTTCGACATGTAGAAACCCAAGAACGTCCCGATGGATATATTGAGGATGGTCCTTTTCCCACACTCATTGCAGGGGAAAGCTCGAAAGTGGTGCAGAAGGAGGGCCGAAAGTTGAGAACACACTGGACAACCTGAGTCGCGAGTTCATCAATACATTTTTTCTACCGGGAAAAGTGGCTGAGATCCAGTCCAAAATCGAGACGTTTGAACTGGAGGATGGGGAGTGCATTCATCACAGTTGGTAGCGTTTCAGGGATTCAGTCAGAAGCTGTCCACAACACGGTTTCTCAAATCATCAGCTGATGCCTCATTTCTATAGAGGGCTTCCCGAAGATAGCCAAGAGAACTTCGACCTACATACGAATGGTGGTTTCATCAAGCTCGGCCCAAAGAAAGGCATGAAGACGTTTGATGAGTGTCTAAAGAACAAAGCTAGATGGAGTAACGGTCGCAAGCAAAAGAAAAGGATCACAGCAGTGGAGGACATCCTTGAACTTTATCACAGTGAGCTGGAGAACCTTCGATAGTACAAACAGCTGAACGAAAGAGTGGAGAGTATGAGGAAAGCCGACGAGCCAAGTATGGAGGGGGATGTAAACTATATGAACCAGAGGCCTTTCAATGTTGGAGGCTAATGACCGTTCAACTGTGGTTATCAGCCTCAATCGAATGTCGCATACCAACCGAACAACTCGAATC
>AYJT01048254.1:0-14204 GCA_001278415.1 Ocimum tenuiflorum
CGAGGTCCCTCTCTCTCTCTCTCTCCCTCCCTCCCTCTCTCCAAATCATCTAGATTGAAATTTCTCTGTGCAATTGCAGCATAGATTCTACGGGAAATCGATGCCTTACGGTGGGAGCAAAGAGATCGCGTATTCGAATTCGACGACGCTGGGTTATTTAAGCTCAACGCAGGCATTGGCAGATTACGCAACTTTGATTCTCGATCTGAAGCACAATTTGACTGCGACTGATTCGCCTGTTGTTGTGTTCGGTGGCTCTTACGGTGGAAGTACGTGCATTATTTAATTTAATTTTTTTTTCAGTGTCCGGAAAATTTTGTCTATGCTACCGTATCGTAATTATTTTTATTTAGAAAGTTGATTGAAGTTTGTGGATTATTGCAGTGCTGGCAGCGTGGTTTAGATTGAAGTATCCTCATGTAGCTGTGGGGGCTTTGGCATCTTCTGCACCGATTCTCAATTTTGACAACATTACTTCTCCATTTAGCTTCAACAATATTATCACCCGAGATTTCAGGGTAATTCGCTTCAACTTATTTGTTTAAAAATAATGTTAGATCCTTTTTCCCCACCCCCATGTGCATCTTGAGTGGTTAAGTTGTGTGTGTCTTGAAATGGATATTCATATATTGGACCAATAAATACCATGAACCAGGAGTTATGAATTGTCCAATGAAATCTTTATGTATAGAAAAATTCTATTTCTCAAAATAAAAAATGTATAGAAGATTGTATATATATAGAGGAAAATAAGAGAATTATCGATATATCCAAGGATCGAGTATATATGCAGTTTAGTTGTAGAGGAAAAATGAGTCGATTAGTACAATGAAATTATCCAAACTAGGATTAAATATTAAATGATACGGATATTTATTATTAAATTGGTGTTTAAGTTCAAATATTTGAAGACCGCAGGCATACTAGTCTTGTTCCAAGATATTTAGCATAAATTGATAAAGATGAGGTTTAATTACGATAAGGTTGGAAGCTATTGGTCAAATTTGGACGGCAAAACAAAAAAGGGAAGCTTTTCTTTGGGACCATATATAAATGGTGTAGAGAAAAGTGTATGAAAGTGACTTATTCATTAGATTTAGTTGATAATTTTATGTCGATATTTCTTTTATTAAACAAACACAGAGCGAGAGTGAGAATTGCTACAAAGTGATCAAACGATCGTGGCAAGAAATTGAAGACACATCAACAAAGCCTGGTGGATTGGAAATTCTCCGAAAGGCATTCAAAATATGCAAGTAAGCCTTTTCTTTTCTTTAGTTTTTTATTTTTATTTTAATATCGGCCCACCTCTAAAGTACATATCCCACGCGTTAAACTCGTGTTGAGATCCGTACAGCGTATGAGTGGATGCGACATTACTCACACGTTCATCGTGGAATTCTTTGACTTTTTGTTGATATTAAACTTATTATTATTAAATTATTAACTACTGTCACAAAATGTTATACTATCAGTAGTAATGTGGCTCTTTTTAATGTACACATACAGGAATTATATAAGTGCAGGGTCCCTGGAGGGTTGGCTTGGTGCAGCATATACATACACAGCCATGACAGATTATCCAACTCCCACTAATTTCCTCAATCCATTGCCTGCCTATCCTGTCAAACAGGTAAATACATAATTATGATTTATGATAAATTAATGCAGATTTTTAATTTAATAACCACTCATATCTAATAGCTCATTTCTCATTATAGGACAATGCTTTCCATCACTGTCCGAATAGTTTCACGAATAATTAGAAGAGAACATGATTCTTGAATGATATAATTAAAGACAAGAGCTCGTAATTAATTAGCTTCATAACATCTTAGAAAATATAAACAAAAGTTATATATTGGTCTCTCCGTGTGTACCATTGAGATTTCCAGAACTGATTCTCTCAAAATAGAAAATCAAAATACATTGTGCCCATCAATTTAAATAATGAGACGTATATTAATTCTCTAGTTTAATAATATTTGAACATATTTCAACTTCTGATGGACACAATTTTTAATATCTTCTTGTCTATCTAATAGTACTAGGTAGGATTACGTGCGTTGCACGTATTGTCTTCGTTATTTTAAAATGATTGAATTGTAATTAATACAACTTTTACACTTTTTTAGTGATTTAGTTGTATAAAAATCACTATACTACTAGCATAACATTTGTTGATCTAAATTAATAAATTAGAAAATAATGAATTCATTCAATCGAACAATTAATCTTTATTGAGTCTTGACGAATAATATATAGACTTGTGGTTATTTTTTAAAAAAAACTATTATTCAACAAAACTCTAGAAGTATCCAATGAATTTGATTAACTTTAAAATAGTATTTTTGAAATAGTAAAATAAATTCGTATAAAATATCATGTTAATATGCTTGAATAATTTACACACAACTTTTATTGTTTGATCTTGATTATTTTATAACTTCTTTTATATTTTTGCTCAAATATAAGTTTATCAAATATCTAGTTAGTGCTCATCGTAACTCAAATGTGTATTTTCTTTTTTTCTTCTTTATAACATGTTTGAAATTTTTGTGCAATCTTCATATTTTATTTGGACATTTTACTTTCATTTATTACACCTCATAAGGTTGCAACCCACAATTAATAGTCTATTTTATTCTATTGACTTGATCATTTTTCTTAATATTTATTTTATTTTCTTTACTTTAATTTGGCTTCTTCAATTATTATTGAGGATATTTTTTATTTCTTAGACGACAATGTTTTGTTTTATATCTATTAAAAGAGTTAGCTATAAACTATCTTTGATTTTCACATAGTTGAATGCAATCATAAATTAAGCAATTCAAGTTTTGAATCGATATTTTTAGACTTCATGAAATTGTCTTGGATTGTTGTATGAATTCAAATATTATATAATCTTATATTATAATTATGTTCTAAATACGTGAAAGTCATACAAATAAAATATAAATTATATTATAATTAAAGATATAGATGTAGATAACTACAATTCTAATAAATATTAAGATAAATAAATATTAGTTATATTATTAGGTATATATAATTGTATTATTATTATTAGAATTAAATATTTAAAAGGGATAAAATAGGAAACACACATTTTGGACGAATTAACACTTTTATAATATATAGATTTTCATGATGAATAAGATATTTTATTATTGTTGTGTTATTTATTATTATATAAGAATTAGAAGATAAAAAGTGTTAGGATAACATCTAAATTGTATTATTGTTAAGTACAAATTTTATATATAATATCAAAATAAATAAAAGTAAGTTAATTATATCATGCATAGATAATTACATTATTGAATCCTAAAATAATTATTTGAAAAGGACAAAATAGGAAACAAATAATTTGGGAGAAATATATACACTTTTATAATAGGTATAGATTTGCACTAAAATATTAATAATATAACTTAAAATGTTTGATTAAAATTTATGAGCTCAATACTGACAAATTATAAATTTATAATGTTATAAATGTGATAGAAATATTAAACACTCCATCCATTGATTCAGTTCTATTTTCTTAAAGACTGAAATATTTTAACACTAATTCATTTTTGACTCCATCGATTCGATGAAACAACCTTATCCCTATTAGGATATATATGATTTGAATATTCCACTTCACGTGGTAAAGAACTTATTAAATCAAACATGCAATAGTTAATCTATTATCTAATGGAAATCGTTGAAATTTCTGATTTGGATATTCACGAAAATAATGGAATACAGATGTGCAAAGCAATCGACGATCCGAAAACTGGAAACAATACCTTCGAGAAATTATACGGTGCAGCCAACATCTACTACAACTATTCGGGTGACGCCACGTGTTTCGATCTGGCTGATGATTCAGATCCTCACGGCCTTGGTGGGTGGACGTGGCAGGTACTACAACTGTTATCTTCTTCCATTGTCATATTACAAAAATCGAAGTTCAATTTTGTCCAACTCTTAAGTTCCTCCTTTTGTCTAAACTCGACATAATATGGGTAAAATAGGATAAATAAGCTATAGTTTATGTAATTTGCTAGCCTAGCTGAAACACAACACAATATCAACCTCGATAAATTCTGTGCAGTTCAATTTCAAGCTTAGCAAAGTCGATTTCATCATTTTATTTTTTCGAATCAATCCTGAACAGCTTTTAAGGTAAGTCGAGTCATTTACAAACAAGCTCTAAAGATATTGCGCATTGTTAGGCATGCACAGAGATGATTCTATTAACAGACGGCAACACGGAGGAAAGCATATTCCCAGCCTCCAATTATAGCTACAACGATCGATTACAGTTTTGCAAATACAGATTCGGGATCGAGCCGAGGGCCAGTTGGGTTCCCACAGAATTCGGAGGCCGTGTAAGAATCATTAGCCGGCCCATTATGACATTAATCGGCCCAGTGCAAATAAATAATCTCTTTTATGTTGGCAGCATATTCACAGAGTTCTGAACAACTTTGGAAGCAACATCATCTTCTTTAATGGGTTAAGGGATCCATGGAGCGGTGGAGGGTATAGTTTTTGTTCCCTCCTCGTTTGTCTTTTATATATACGACGTCCTTATTTGCTCCAGTTGTTGACGGCAGGGTGCTGAAAGATATATCGAACACCCTGGTTGCTATTGTTGCTAAACAAGGTAACTTATGTTTGCAATGGGGTTCGCTTTAATTTCTGGCATCATCATCATCATCATCATCATCAAGGATCTTATTTGCGTGTAAGATCCAACAAACGGCCCATAATGATATAACGCGATAAGTGTGGGTTTCTCTTGGTGTGATGGGTCTGGGTGTCGCATTATTGAGTTATTTAACTATATTGTTTGAGATTTATTGTGTTCTATGAGTTTCTATACACTACTATTTGTATAAATTGTAAATTGTATATTTAATACGTGAAAATTTAATAAATAAATTGACTATCTGTAAGCCATTGGGAGTTGGGACCCTACCCAAGCACGCTAACACCTAATAAATTTTATAATCTTGAAGAGGTCTCGATTCAATACTTCCGATCTCCCCAGTTCAAAAAAATAAAATAAAAATTAATAAAAATTTTATATTAGACCACATAAATAATTTAGACGGATATAAACATTTCATTTCTACCATTCCAAATTCATATTTGTTATTGATCTTAAATTTAGGTTGGTAGAAATGAACTAAATTTGTTTAAATTATTCAGACGGTCTAATACCAATTTTTAATATATATGTATATTATTCACTTTCTACACTTTATACCCAAAATATCTTAAGTAAATCCAATATGGCAAAATATCTAATTAACACACTCTTTTTCAATAAACATGGCAGGTGCGCATCACGTGGACCTCCGATTCTCAACAAACGAAGATCCAAAGTGGCTTAAAGACGTGAGGAAAAGAGAAGTCCACATCATATCACAGTGGCTCTCTCAATATTATCATTCTCTCTCTGATTCTTTCGATAATTAGAATTGTAATTTATTTCCTCACATCGATTTATTATCAAAATTTGGTCAAACTCTTGATGCATTCAACTGTTTATACAATTGTATTAAAAATTTATATCAATTTATTCTTCTCACGATCTTTTTTCTCCAGTAATTCAAACCTAAATAAAAGAAAATAATAATAAAATAAAAGAAAATAAATTCCTATAACTGTTGGAATTATTACGGCCTGCTACATTTCCCAAGCTTTGGGTGTGCATGTGCCATTAAATTGGGTAATTATTACACACGTAAGCATAATAAAATAATAGAAAAATAAATGCAACAAGGAAATACGATGAAATCAAATGCTTGAAAATCGAAATCAAAGGGCACAGAAACGTACTCACATTAATATAGTTCACTGTTAGTCAATCGGCATATCGAAATCTCTCGGACATTAAACTATTCTAATGTGAGATTTTTTTGTGGAAGAGTTTGCCTTGATAGATGGGTCTATTATCTTTTGGTATTATATGGTTGTTGTATAACTAAGATATTGTGGGGTTTTTTTAACTAATGCACAACATTATTATTAGAACATGTAACATTTCCTATTTCTTTGTATGTATGTTATGCTTAAAAAAAATTTCGGTTTGTGTTTTTGAAGCATAATTTACAAACTAAAAGAATATAACATATTTGAAAAATAAATATCTGAACCGTAAGCCTTTTTAATCTTGTGACTAAATTCATAATTATTTTGCACAAAGTAAAAAGTTAAATCTGATCTCTTCAATATGTTTAGGACGGACATACATGATACATCCATAGTCCATGCTCAGAAAATCTGTCCTCTTTTCTTTATATATTATTTTTTAAGTTTTTGGTTGTCTTATATGTTGTAATAACTTGGCTCTACTCGCGTATTCGCATCACCTACTCAACAAGCTGATTCTTCAAAACATTCCGTGCCACCGCATTTTTTATTTTATTTTATTCTATTCATTGGCGATAATAAACAAACTCATATGCAATTTGAGCTGCTCATTGAAAACCAACTTAATTAAAATGTATTAATTAATGTGTCTGTGCGTGGTTTTCCAAGGAATCAATGGGCTACGGCGAAAATGTGCATATATTATTATTTTCTTATATCTGCGGATATTATTTTAAAGAATCATATATGTGTTGAGTTATTTACGTATTGACTCAATGAATATCATACCGAAATTATTACGTAAATAAATCAAATTTAAGTTCGAGAGTGTTTGATATGCGATCACAGACAAACTTATTAACTTAAAAAAATATAATTATAAGCTTTTTAAAAGTTTTATTTCATGTTTTCACTTGTTTGTCAGCTACGCGATCCGCAGCGTGCCGATGTTGCAATTATTAATAATTAATAATTTGTAGAAAATATATAATTTACGTATTATAGATATTTTATGATATATAGAATGTAATATTTATCATATAAAAATATTTTATAAAAGTTTGTTATTTAAGGCAAATATTTTTAGGAAATTTAAAGATATTGTTTAAAGGCAAATAAATTAATGATATTTATAACACATCTTTGGTGTGAGAATAATTCATTTAAGAAAATAATGAGATTGTATGATTACAATACATTTTGTGGATAAAATAATTTATTTTGAAAAGAAATATTAAATACTTAAACATAAATTAAAATGAGAAACCTTGTCAGGCTCAATTAGGGATCATGGGACAAAAAAATATTTGATGATGAAATACCTGACTTGCTAGATAAACCTGACTAGAACAATAGTTGACTGGATTGGATTTAATCACGCCCCAAACGACTTATGTGTAAGGCTGGGAAATAAATAGATGGAGCGATTAAATTCTTCAAAAGTTAGGCCAAGAATATGACAGGTCGGAGCCACCAATCTATTCAATAATTCAAACACACACGAGAAAAATGAAAACCTGAATTTATGGACATCATTTTGCCCTCCATTTTTCAAACTTTATCCTACACTACAAATGGATCCCATCATCTTTTTTTTTTTGCAAAACTAATTAATAAACAAGCAAATTGCGGCAAATAAAAGGACGTGTCACATCTTGCCAAATTATTTCTTCCTTTATGCTCATTCATACCAAAATTATTCAGCCTCGAACCGTGCAAAATTATCAATTATTTGTATATTTGCAATTATTTACATAGATATTTTCAGTACATTCAAGTTGATGGAATTATTTATTTAAAATTTATAAACGCAAATAAAACCGGATCCTTCCAAGTAGTTTTTCAATAGGATCTTGGTGAATGGGGGATGTTAAGGACCAAAATATTAGACTGGTCAATCAAAGCCCAATGCGTAACACTCGGTTGAAATTATCTGCCTCGAGTTCAATTAAAAGATAATGTTTGTCGTCGAATATGAATACATTTGCCAATTCATGTCAAGATGTTTCATCTTCGAGGCAGACTTGTTATTTCTATTGAATTTGAAATCCATTATTATATCATATTTTAGCAATTGGGTCTCAATAAACGGACATTTTGAACCCTACCAAGGGTCATGTTAATTAAATTTTAATTTGTTTCTTGCTTAGTTGGGAGCTATAAGTTGAAATAGTAGCATTAGATAACGAGTTTATTTACGTAAAAAGATAACTAGAGTATTTAGTTGGGAGCTATAAGGTAAAACAATAACATTAAGAAATGACTTTAGTGGGTTTAGTGAGTTTTTCCTGGTAACTTCATTTTGAGGATTACAGATTTTTTTTCAGTTTGAAGGGTTGTAATGAATTGCTCTTTTTTTAGTAAGACTAAAATCCTTAAATTGTGGAGCGTTAGGAGTGATGCCAATATTATGTGCAGCACAATCCCATAAAAATGTGACACGTATAGCGTTGGCTAAATAAATACATGTAACTCGAGTGTCTCGAAAAATAATTCATTTATATACACATCAAAGAAAAAAGAGATTGAAAATGACAATAAACCCTCGTTTATGTAAAAATATCCGAACCCCTGAGATGGTGAACAGCAGAGGCGAGGGATTTAATGTGAACAAATAAATGGAAAATACAAAGTGGGCCCAATCTGGGTATGGATCCAGTGGACCCTACGCCAAATAGCCCGCCATTTGAAAATGGATTCGAATCCAATTTATAAGGACCATAATCAACACCGTTACAAAAATAATATAATAATATATTTTGCAACGTGGCTTCTTCTACCTCCGTCAACACTATGGACTGTGCTTTTCATTTTTTTATATATATTTCTCATAATAAAAATTCATAAATATTGAACAGGAATAAAATCCCTGTCAATAAAACTAGTAATATAAGATGTATTTTTATTAAATATCAATAAGGCGGGAATGCGTTATATTCCATAAAAATTGGATGGAGACCGCAATCAACGTACACTGTGCAAACTAAATAAGCATAATTATTGAACTAAATACACAATTTACAAACTCATCGAAATAATACGCAAATAAACAAACATAATTAGAAACATTGTCCGCATAAGCTGTTATGGTTATATAAATTGCCAATCACATTAATTCAATAATTCACAAGAATTTCTATTTTATACATCATCATCAGATTTAGTCTTTTAGATCATCTCCCTCCCCCTCTCTCTCTCTATATATATATATAATTATTTATTGGCTATAAACTTGAAAAGAGAAAAAAGACGATATTGTACGGCACTGGATATTTGTGAATTTCTTATTATTGTCCATATTCTAACAAGTGTACGGCTCTTTTTCTTTTTTGGGTTTGTTTAGATATTGTGTTTGATCTAGTTGAGGTCGATTTTGGGGCGACTTCAAAGTTTCACATGCAAGGGTCTGGACACTTTTGATTGATGATATCGTCGTTGATTGTTTCTTTGAAAATATTGTGCATGTCTATTTTGTATAATAAAAACCTTACGTTTTCACTGCAATATCTTCGTTTTTAGTTAACAATTCTGATCAAAATTTAAGACTGTCTAAGCAATCAACCATAAATGCATTATTATTCCACAGAAAATACTCCATTTGATTCTAGCTTTTAAAAATAATACCAATAATATCAAGTTTTTCTAAACAATATTCGATATAAACACACATTATTTATCATAACAAATTAGCAATCTCAAGGATTTAAAGTAGATAAACTGAGATTTTTATTAGGATTGTGATAGTTGATTTGTAATATAAGTAGATACAACCAAAAGTCCAAATTTTATCTCTGAGTACATATTATGACCTGGCGCAGTTTCGGATGTAGTCATTGCTAATGAACATGGTGAACATATAATGTATGTTTTGTGTTATAATGAAGTTTTTTTTTTTTGTATATTTTAACAACATACTAGTCATTGATTTCCATCTTTATGCCAATGTCTACCTAAATTAATGACGAAACAAATTATAAATATCGCAGCCTTAGCACATAATTCTGAGTTTCGTATAGATTATAGGTAGATGGACAGTAGGAAAAGAAATAGGCAAATCTATATTTTTATTCCTTTAATGTGAAAATGAAATAAAGCTTATTAGATGTGCTACATTGTCGGCGCGATTATTCTATTGATGTTAGGCACCACGTGCCACATGTCATTTTATGATTGACCTGCCATTTATGAAAATTAACTTTATCAATAAATATGCAAAAGATACAAGTCAAAATTATAAGGAAACTGGCTCGCGTAAAAAGCATCATTTAATTTTTGAAGTTTCTTTTAGTTCTCAAAAGATTACAAAATTAATACTGTTTCAGATGAGAGCAATTCAAATATAATTTGCAAGTCAATTTATATTGTGAATGTAGGGTGTTCAAATTAAGCACATATAGAGGTGTAATCCAACCGAGTCGTTGGGTGTTCGAGCTCCGCTCGTTACATTTCAACCAGTTCGAGCTCGATTCGAACTCGTTTAAAATTCTTTTTGAGCTCGAGCTCGTAGCCGAACTCGACTCGTCAAAAATAATTCGAGCTAGAACTCGAGCTCGTTTGGCTCAAAATTGAGCTCGTGAGCTTGTTCGGCTCGAAATCGAGCTCGAGTTTTAGCTCATGTTTGAGATTGTCAATATAAATATTCACAGTTCATCAATATTTATAGAGATCTATAACTGCATATTTCTTATTTTCCGCCGATGTGGGGCACCAAGTTCTCGAGCTCGAACTATTCGCGAGCCTGACAAACCGAACACCTAAAAGCTCGAGCTCCGTTCGAGGCTTGAGCTAGGTTCATTTATTAAACGATCGAGTTTCGAACGAGCTTTTTCGAATCGAGATCCGAGTCGATCCCCAGTAGCTCTGTTCATTTAACCCCTAACCACATTCTAGTTGAGAATTTATTATTAATGCTTTGTAGAAAGATCTAAGGGTTGAGTAACATAAAACGTAACTTAAAAAAATTAATCAAAGTATTTTTATTGGTTCAATTCAATTCAGTCATGGGAGTGAACCGACCAACGTTCAATTAAAACATAAGAAAATAATTAAATTATTTCAGTAGTTAGAGGCATTAAAGTAATTGTAAAGCTAGGGTTATTTTGTAGGTGCTCATACAATATATTTTTAACAGATAATTAGTATTATTATTGTTTGGGTGTTTACTTAGTATCACTAATTTAAAAGTTAAAACATATGCGCTTTTGGAATATAACAAAGTAAAAGGTTTGGTTATATCTCTCGATTCTCGATTCGGATCATAAATCTTCAAATCGATACGTTGGTTTGCTGTATGAAATTTGGGTTTTTCATTTTTTGTTTGGCTTGATTTTATAATTAAGCTAAATAAGAGGCAGTTGTCGATGTATCATAGAACTAAAAATTAAAGTACGTGATTAAATTATATGAACTCATCACAGAAGTAGTAAGAATAAAGAAAAAATGTGATTAATCTATAAGAGCGACTAAAAGTCGTGATAATGAAGCCCAAAAACACTGTTAGAAACACGAACTCAAACTCCATTATTAATTATTCGTTGACACTAATCGTCATATTCGCATGAATCCCACAAATAATGGCATCTTATAGAATATTTTATCATTACAAAATCTTATATTATGACTCTGATATGCCCTGAATTAATTATTTAATTATAATAATGTAAGCAGCCTAATTTTATACATTAAAATGGAGATGCATATCGAGCTTTGGATTACGATACATTGTTTTTGGTCTTCACTGTATACATATCTTTTGTAAACCAATGTTTGTTACATTGCACTGCTACTGTCTGAATCGTGATTCCCCAAATAATTAATGGAAGATACCACCTAATTAATTATTAGAAAACATCAAATAATTGCTACCAAAAAACTTGGTCCTCCTAGTTTCACGTGTACTATCTTATTTTATTATTAAACTTAATCAATGGATATGAAATGTGAGGCAAACGTTTCTTATTCTATGTGACATGGTATCAGATATATGGTCATGTATATAATTATGTGATGTATGTATATTCTTTCTTGTGGTTATATATTATATGATTAATTAGACAGAAAGTCGCATTCATGAATAACCCATTTCAAATCACTTAAATATATAACACACGGTGAAAATTTAAACCAACTGCAATTTCATTTGGTTTCATAAATATAATATAAATATTCATTCCATTACAAAAAATATTGGGTCATTTTTAAACACCTCTTAAATGTTTCAGAAGTAAATTAAAAGAATATATCATATTTATCAACATAAAAAACATTGTAATCATATTAAGGTATTTTTATTATATAATTTTCTCAAAATTTGTTGATTTAATAGGTTGATGTTTCATTCTAGGATTAAGTTTATAACTAAACTATCCTCTCTCTATATGTTATTAGGAAAACAATCACTAATATTCAACTGCAAACTAGAAATCTAAGACGATATCATAATGAAGCACAAGGAAAACTGAATGATGCCTATAAATACAAATATATTTATTTCTTTTCTATATTTTTCAAAATTGTTACCGCCTTTTTCATGACGTTATGTTAGTGATGAAGATATCCGAAATTAGTAGCTAAAATAATAATGCATACTTTGTAGCTTACATGTGAAGATTTGATTTGCACGCAGTCAACAAATTATAATTAAGATATATTATAGTATTATTATGGTATAATAGAGAATCTGGGCACTATTTGCGAATATGAGCTCGTGATTTGGACCATCAATGAGTAAGCATGTTTCCTCACTTTTTTTATTTTTTCAATTAAATGTAACCACCGATTATTTCTTCCATGTGACTCCTATTTTATATACTTATCATATACTCACACATACGCACTCGTGTGTCTGTGTGTGTGTTTAGAGAGAGAGAAGCAATCTCTTTTGTAATTATATTAATTTCTATCATTATTATACATAAAATATGATTTGATTTGGATTGGACTTTTGACTAATCTGATATCTACTTTCAAAATTACCTACACCCGTAGACACAGAATTATACGTCGAATTAATTCATTTATAAGAATTAATTGTGAAATATTCTTTTCCATTTCACTAGTTCCGCCACATTACATTACAATCGATTACACAATAACTACAATTTTAAAATTAAAAAAGAAATTAATACTACTCATAATAGCTGGATTGGATCTAAGTTAAATGAAACGATATGACCATAAATAAATAGGGACAGAGATGAGAATGCGTGTTACTAATCAAGGGTGACAAGGAAATATGGGGGTCATGGAAAACAAAAATTAAAAAAAAGAGATTGTGAGGACATAATTCGAACACGAACACCACAAAATTCAAAATAAAAATAGACAAAAAATAAGTGGTCTCCTCCATGGATTCATTGTCTATATATTCCACACACCTTATCTCATCTAAACTAATTAATTAATATATATGCTTAAATATCATTGGGTTTCCAACGACATGTCGACTTTTATTTCAATAAATAAATAGTTTCGGTTATTTTGACTAAATGATTTCATAAATTACGAAAGGTCTCCAATGTCTATGCTGGTGTCACCAGTGACATAATTTATAGTATATGGTTAAGAAAGTAATCAACGATTTGTCATATGTCCACTTTCCAAGTTAATATAAAACAAAAGATTGCTATTTCAGGAGACATTAATTCAAGTCCCCAATTCAACCACTTTTTTTTTTTAATGAGACGCAACGTTTAGCTGAATTGGATTTATATATGTATTAAATTAAACATCATCGTCTGAAATACTGACATTTAATTTACTTGTGTGATAGGCTCAATTCGTAGCCGAATTTTATCTTTTTATTTTGAAAATAAAGAATGATCTTTTGATAGAAACATATATAGTAACAGAACCTTACTAAATTAGGCATCTCTATTATATCTACTACGGTTATCATTATATGTACTGCCTCATTAATCTGTTTAACTTAATTAAGTGATTTGGAACTCCGAATAAGTGTATGTATTTTTAAAAGTTCTGGAATCATTGGATTCAGTTTGAATAATAAAAAAGCAATGTCCTTTTTACTAGGTCAATATTTTTTAACGACTACTAAGTCAATATTGATAGTAGAAGATTAGAATATAATAATATCTGGATTTAAAAAGTAGCTTGAGGAATAATTGAGATGGGTGTATTGTATTGAAAATTTGAATGGAAGTAATATAGACAGAAGGTCCCCCACCACGAACAATGGCTGCATTATGCTTCAAATAGGGTGAGCATATCCCTTTTTTGAGTTATAACAATAGTAGGTCATGGGAGTGGGTGTCGACATTTATTTGAACACACAAAAATACGTACACAAACAATATATACATATATAT
>AYJT01048299.1:0-15713 GCA_001278415.1 Ocimum tenuiflorum
GGTGTTGTTGGATGAACTTGACCTACGAAATTTGGATGAGGCCCTTAAATTTTAAATAGTCCAAATCATATAATTTTATTTCTTATTGCGCTACTAAAATAGACAAGCACTACCTTTTACAATATTGAATTTGCATGCCACCTCATCAGTAGAGTAATTTATTGAGTCCACATGTACCCAAAATAGAAAATTTCAGCACTTCTAGTACCATTTTTAAAGACCAAATGTACCCGATCAAAAAGATAAGATTGTCCTATAGCGACTCAATGTAATTTATCTCAACACTGCAATTCTTGAATATAAACCTCGTCAAAGTGGTTAGATGTGAACTTCCTAAAATATAATTTTTTAAGTGCATAATAATTGACCTTTTTCAGTAGGCTAATATACAGAAAAACAAATTTTAATTTAGTTTTAAATGCTTGTTATATAGGAATTCTTTAGAGTAAATTGTTTTTTCGATTCCATATGACACAATTTCGTTTTATTTTGGTTTAAAAAATTTATTTTTAGTCTTATATTTGCATTTTGGATCTATCAACAAATTTTTTCATTAAAATATTTTTTGAATTTTAGTTAAAAAAACTATTTAATTTCAAGATCTTTATAATATAAGGTAAATATAAGATAAACTGAGTAAATGGACATGTGGTTCACATGTTAATTCATTGATTTTGAGATTGGAATTGCAATTTTTTGAATTTTGGAACTAAAAATAATTATTTGGGATCAAAATGAAATTAAAACCGAAAATGTAATTTATTAGAATTCTTAGCAAACGCACGTCATTCCTCCTCATATGTGACAACTCTAGTATGTGTATGTGTGTGATTGAAAAAACAAGAAGTGGTAAGCACATTTTCAATGATCTTAAATGTCAGGGATTCGAGTTTTTGTGGTGACATCCGCGTGAGTTTATTTAATATTATACTTTAATTAAAAAGAAAAAAAAAACAAGAAGTCTAGCTAGATTCACCGGGATGATTATATGTGATAATGTGATCATTAAATACACCATCATCAATAATATTTTCTATATGATCAAATAATATCATTTTAACTTCTCCTTCATTCATAAATTTAATATATTATAGAATAAAAGAATAACGTTTTTTCATTAAGAATATGAAATTAAAACTATTATTTAGAGAAGTCACAAGTAATCGTTGATACGTTAGCAGATATATAAAAGAAAAAATCACATCAATTTCTTTTTGCTATGATTTTTGTGAACTTCTGGTATAACAAGGAGTTGAATGGGTTAAAGAGCAACTCAAAATATCGTGTTTAGAAGGGAAAACATATATTATAAACAATACTTTTTTTTTTCAAAAACAATACAAACTATTCAAAATTTTAAATAAATGTATAAATTATCAGACATAGTTCAAATATAGGACGATTTCAATTTTTCGACACCGTAATGCTGAGTCAGCATATTGGATTCCACGTCATTTATGACATTTAATCTATTTTAACGGAATAAATTCAATTATAATACAAACTATTCAGTGTATGTCAAAAATAATACAAACTATGCCATTTCAAATACACTATATAAGGCGAAGACAAACGTTTTTATAAAAACTTAACTCGAAAACAAGCTTATTCAACCTCAACTAATGTGAAAAAATTGGCGTGCTTTAACATTGTATGATGTGAAAATGAGGATTGTTGACTCAATATTTTGGTGCCGAAAAATTGAAGTCGTCGTATATTTGATCGATTTTTAATAGTTTGTACATTTATTTGAAATTTTGGCATAGTTTGTATTATAATTAAATTTATTCCGTTAAAATATATTACATGGCATAAATGACGTGGCGGTGACGTGGAATTCGGCATGCTGACTCAGTATTTCGGTATGAGAAAATTGAAGTCGTTCGATATTTGGAATATTTCTGGTAGTTTGTACATTCATTTGGAATTTCGGATAGTTTGTATTGGTTTTTTAAAAAAAATCCATAGTTTGTAATATTATTGAATATTTATTTGAAAAATAATTAAAAAAATATTAGTGTTGTGTGTTTCAGGAAAAAAAAATTGTTGCGGAAACTTGAGAATGGGCCACGGCTTGGGATGTACAAGTTGAGTATGATCAAGTTTAAATTCAAGCTGAACTCAAAAATTGAAGGCTCGATGAGTAGCTTGATTATTTGATTTTGTTCTTAATTTCAATAAAAAAATTACTAATATAATACGAGTAAATATATAAATGAGTGATAGATTCAAGAATGAAAATATAAATAATATCGAACTCGATAAAATTTATGAGCCTAGTTTAAGCTTGGCTCGAGCTCAATTTTAATAAGGCTTACGAATTGAGCGAGTTGAATTCTTTGAAGCATGTAGCTCGAACTCAAGCTATCAACCCAACAATAACAAGATATACCAAGCTTAACTTAAATTTTTTTGAGTCGATCCTGAATAGTTTGCAAGTCAGTTCAACTCAACTCGTTTACATACATATGCGGAACAGTTTTGCGTTGCGTTTCTCCCACAACAGACATCCGTTTACCAATTATCTTCTTGAATTTTTTTCATTATCGAGCCGCCGTTTTAGTATGATTTCCTTAAGCCCACACGTTTTAAGTGCCCAACTAGTCATATTTCTAATAAAGATTTTAGAATTGAATTAATAAGAATTGCGCAACATGAATCGAAATCATTTTGAAATATTTAACCGTTCCATTATGAATTATAAAATGTTTTTCAGGTGTCAAAATGTAAATGATACCTTCTTTTTACCTTGACATTAACTCTAATATAGTTTGATGGCTACCTTTTCTCGGTCACAGCACTCATAATTTCTCTCAGATCTTGATTATCAATCCTTCAAACTTCGTGTCATACAAAAACTACTCTTCTATAATTTCCAACAATTATCATTCTTGTTCCTTCCAAACTTATCGCCAGCTTTTGTTAAATGAGACTAATAATTGATGATTTTATCATTTTACATTTTATTTGCCGTAATTTCCTATGTGATAATTTCAAAATTTTTGTGCACATAATAGATGAAGAAAAATTGTTTATCTAATTATTTGCGTGATGCTGAGCCGATAATGTGTATTTTGCGTTTTCAAGTATCCAATATAATTAAATGGCCCCCCTTTTTTAAATAGAAAAAGAATAACATAGCTATTTTTCTATTTTATAGAGGAAGTCTCCTGTTTCCTATTTCAGACGGGTTTGGATTTGAAATCCAGAACGAATATGAGTTTGAGTTTATTATCCAAGACGGATATTAGTTTAGTTTGATAAAAATAAATTATTAACAGGGTAATTCTATTTGGACATAATTTCGTCAAGCCAAAAGAGGGTAAACTAGTAATTTAAACAATATATTCAATTAAGTGATTAATGATTTGACATATATACCCTTTGGATGAAATATAAAGATGAAATAAAAAGAGAGGTTACAAGATACTTGGGAATTTGGGTAACAAATCTTTCCCTCTTCATTTTCGAAACACTACAGATTTTTTTTTTCCTTCTCTAATTTTTTTTAATAATCTCTCTCTCATCTCTTTTTAGCATCAATTAGAATCTAAATAACATGATAATACATTATCACAATTCAAAATATTTATTTCTAAAAAAATCATAATATTGAAATGTGGTAATTAATTATGCATATTAAGATTTTATACAGCGTAAAAATTATAAATTAAAATTCTTAAAATATATAATGATTTATGTGTCATATCAGTATTGTTGAAAATTATTTCTATAAGACATTTATTTCATTTGCAATCGTGGAACAAAGTAGGATCAAAACTCGACTTCATATATAATGTTGAAAATTTAGTATATGTTGCATATATTACACTTAATATTATGTGTCACGTTTCAATATATATAAATTATTTCATTATATACTACATCAATTAATCACACCTCAATATGATGAATATGACATTATATATCAATATATGGGGCATCATATATGATTGAGTTATATTACACTTTGATATTATGAATTATTATTTAGTCATGTTTGATAAGATAAATATAAATCGATATAAAGATTTGGAAACATTATATTTTTAGATTTATTTAAAATTTTTTATTATTTTGTACATTTTTAATCAGTTTTATTTTAGCTTTTATTATTTTGTTTATTTTATTTACTTTTACACTTATTTAACATAATATTTCAATTGAAATTTAACTTGTACTCAACGAATGTTTGCGAAATCGATAAAATTATTCTCATTTTATAGTTCAGGAAATATATTTAATTATATTATAAACTCCGTGTCATATTTTAGAAAAAAAAAAATTATTTTATTTGGACAGAATCTGGCCTAGCCAGAACAGGGTAAACTAGTAATTTAAAAAATTTATTCAATTAAGTGATTAATGATTTGACATATATACCCTTTGAATTAAATGTAGAGAGGTACTTGGGAATTTGGGTAAGAAATCTTTCTCTCTTCATTTTTGAGACAATAGAAATTGTTTTTCCTTTCTCTAATCTTTTTTTAATAATCTCTCTCTCGTCTCTTTTTAGCATTAATTAGAATCTAAATAACATGATAATACATTATAACAATTCACAATTCATATTTTGCTGGAAATAATTTTTAGAGGAAAAACCCTAGTCCGTCGTTGCTACTGATCTCCGGCCATGGCCACCGCCGACACCGGACAACTCCCGTCGACCGCCCTCCCTCCACGCTCTTTTGCAGATGCCCTCAGTCACTCCCAGCCTTCTACCTCCATGCAATCCCCGATGGCTCAACGTCTCCGTTGAATCCTTCCGGGCTGAGTCGGCTATCTTTCTATCTTATGAGGATGTCATAACTTTATCTGAGACTCTGCGCCTGGTCCTAGTCGGGAAATTTTCCAAAGGAAGGCCAAAACTCGACACTAAAGGATCTTTTAAGTTCTATTGGTTTCAAGGGAAGCTATTCAATGGGAGTCATTGATTCTCTTCATGTTCTCTTAAGTTTCTCCCTCGATGAAGATTATCAAAGATGTTGGATTAAACGTGTATGGAATCTGGGTTCTATTACTATGCGCATGATCAAGTGGACTCCGGACTTCTCCACCAAAAAAGAATTGCCAATAGTGCCGATATAGATTTCATTATATGGACTTTCCTTTCATATGTTCAACCTCGGCATGGTGACGACAATCGAAAATACTATTGGAAAAACTTTGAAGGTGGATTCCCCGACCTTCAACTTTTCTCGGCCTTCGGTAGCACGTATCTGTGTAGAAATTAATCTGATGGAATCTCATGTATCCGTCTTAGGACAAGAGATAATTTCTTCTTTCAATCCATTACTTATGAAAATCTCCCATCCTATTGGGATCACTGCTAGAAGCTAGGCCATTTGTCATCTAAATGCAGAGCCTTGCATCCTTCGTCTAAAGATGAAACCTCGAAGCCCTTTGTTAATCATGACACCTCGGAACAACACCGTCGCGAATGGCGTAAGAAGCAACAACCCACTGCTACAGCTGCTACTCCGGTCGAAAATCTTAAGAAAGTCAATGCTAATTGCTCCTCGTTACATACCGAGGATACGGGAGCAAAAAGCCCCAACCATGCCAATAGTGATCTACCACAAGAAAGCCGATCGCATCCATTGTTTGAGGACCAACATACCCAGCCTCACCACGTTCCTCCATCTGATTCACGTAGTAAGGAAATCAGGATGATTTGCATCTACTAGCCTCTAAAGGTCAGTTGGAACGGGGTTATGTTTCGGATTTAGCCCACTGTCTCCAGCACAATACGGATAGAGCTCAACAAATAAAGTCCTTAAACAATTTCAGGTAACCTTTGATAATGCAATAGTAGTATTTGATGATCCTAATCCTTCACCATTGGACGAATCTTAGTTTAAGCTTGCCACGACCAAGCGAGCATATAAATGCAAGAATTATTTCAACATGTTGTGTCGTCGAATTACTAGATCTCAATGTCCAGGGTCTCCCCAACTAGAAATATCTCAATGATTAGTCTCATTTGTTGTAATATTCGCGGAATGGGTAATTCAGCTTCCTTAGGTCGTACTAGAAAATTGGTTCAAATGCATAAACTCACTCTTCTAATTTTATTAGAGCCTATGATTTGTGATTCTAATATTTCGTATATTTCTAAAAAGTTGGGATTTGAAGATTGTTGCGCCGCCAAATCAAAAATTGGATATTTTGGAGACATAGACTTTCTTTTAATTTGATTTTTAACTCGGATCAATGCTGATGCGGTAAATTCTTGCATCCTAATCTCGGCCAAAGATTTTACTTATAGGCTATCTATGCAAAATGTGTAAGAACTGATAGAGAATTTCTTTGGTCGGATTTGCTTGACTTTTCACCCTCTCTGGATTTCTCTACCCTATGGCTTCTTGGTGAAGATTTCAATGTGATTGCATCTATGGAGGAATATAAAGGCAACAACTTGTCGGAAAGAGATGCTATTTCGGACTTCAACAGCTTTATTCGTCAGCATCTCTCCACCAAATTCCCACTATTAGCTCTCCTTTCACTTAGATAGGTGTCAGGCCTCTTGGTCGTGTTTAGAAACGGCTTGACCATTTCTTATGCAACTCTGCTTGGCTACACAACTTATCCCACTGCTGTAGCGCAAAAGTGGAATCGCACAATCTCAAATCACAACCCCTTGCTTTGTTAGCTTCAACAACTTGATACCAAACCAAGACCGTTTTGCTTTCAGAACATCAGGTTTCGACGATAGGATTATATTTCTGTTGTGAATCTTCATGGTCTATCTTAGCGTCGTTCTCCAGTATGAGGGGATTTTCCTTTAAATTACATCGGCTTAAGTCATATCTTCATTCTTGGAATTCTACTATCTTTGGGAATGTTTTCGATAATGTCAAGCAAGCTGAGATGTATGTTAAGCAAAAAGATGAGGAATATGACATGAGCCCTTCGGACGACCTCGCTCGTGCTCGTGCTTGTGTTATTCTTCTACATTCTTAATCTGAAGAGGAAGATTTTTTGAGGCAAAAATCTGGTATTAAATGGCTCAAAGACGCAGAGGCAAATACCATGTTTTTCCATAATATGAGCAGGGAATGCATGGCGCGACATTCTATCTCTTGTATACAAAAACCAGATGGATTTTGCATCTCCTCAACTCCAGATATTGAATCCCATGCTATTGAGTTCTTCATTTCACTCTTATTGGAGAGTGAGGAGGAATGCCCTGTCGAAGATGTGGATATTTTGCTACAACATATTCCTCACACTATCACTATGGAGGAAAACACAAATCTTATTCGACAGCCCTTAGAACTGGAGGTCTTATTCGCTGTCAAAGCTCTTAGTCTAGATTTAGCTCCTGGATCCGATGGTTTTCTGGGCTCCTTTTATGTGCGATGTTGGGATTTTATCAAATTTGATGTCATGAGTGTAGTTTCTGAATTCTTCTCGGGTTTACCAATCCCTCAAGCTAATTCTTGCACTTTTATTACTCTTATTCCAAAGAGCATTACTACTTCCACTTTTGGGGATTATCGGTCGTTCAGCTTGTACAATTTTATTAACAAGATATTCACTCGTATTCCGATTGACAAGTTGAGGGCAATTCTTCATCGTCTCATTTTTTAAGAACAATCGGCTTATCTAGCAGGTAGGGAGATTACAAGTAATATTCTTCAGAGGCAAAATGCTTTCCAGTTTCTCAAGTGCAAGGGTCGCTTAACCAATTGTTATTTTCAAATTGGATATGCAAAAGGCCTTTGATAGAGTTTCATGGGTTTTCCTTGAGAAATTGTTTCTCAAGTTTGGATTTCTGTGATCTTTTGATTCTCTCATTGTGGAAAATCTCCATTAAAGTCGGTTTTCGGTTCTTGTTAACGGTTGCCCTGCGGGATACTTTACATCTTCACGTGGAATTAAGCAAGGTGATCCTTTATCGCCTTTTCTTTTTATTCTATTCTCGCGCCGATTTCATTATTTGGTGGCATCTGACATCATCAAGCCATATTATGTCGCGCCTCGAGCAAAGATAGTCACTCACCTTTGTTTGCCGATGATCCGTCGGTCTTCATGAAAAGAGAGAAGACCTCTTTACGCCTGTTCTCTAATTTCTTGCATTCTTATGAGGATTCTACAGGGCAAAAAGAAAACCAGACCAAGAGATCTTTTTTAATTTCTACTTGCTGATCAAAAACAAATGTTTCAATTATTCGCTCAATCACTGGTTTTCAAAAGGGTTCTCTTCCTTTTGATTGTTTGGGCTGTAGATTATATCATGGGAGGAGAACGAATGATATCTTTCGGCCGCTTGTTGACAAGGTCACACAAATACTTAGCAATTGGAAATCTAACTTCCTTTCTTCGGGGCCAACTTGTTTTAACCCGCCATGTTCTCTCTACTATGTTTCTTGATATTTGGGCAGCCATGAATCCTACCTCTTCCATCATTCTTCAAATTGAGAAAATTATGGCTAACTTCTTCTGGGGAGCTTCGGATCAGGGGACTAATCGACATTTGTGTTCATGGCGCGATGTGTGTTATCCAGTTCTTGAAAACGGTCTTGGTTGTAGATCTATAGTTGATATCTTACAAGCATATTCTCTGAAGCTTTGGTGGAAGTATAAAACTCAAAGTTGTCCATGGGCTCAATTTCTTGCCTCCATCTCCCCCTAAAACGTATGAGGACTACGTGGAAGCGTCTTGTTTCGATTAACGCTATTGGCTTGGAAATTCATGTATGGAAATTCGCCAAGAAAATTCTTCTTTTTGGTTTGATGGTCTTTGTTATTCTTCTGTTATGACCATTACTCATCCGTTGTTTTCTGTTCACGAGTTCTTCTTGCATGCCCAACCTTGGAGGGATTCTATTCTTCAAATCATTCCAGCAACCAGGCGCATAAATTTCCCTACTACTATCTCATTTTCTGATAGTGTTAATGACAAATGGATTTGAAAACCAACTACTGATGGGGATTTTTCTTTAGCATCGGCTTTTCAAATTGTTCGTGCGCAGGGCTATGCAAATTCAGATCTTTATAAAGTTTGGACGAAATATATTCCGCTTAAAATCTCCCATCTTTATGTGGAAAATGCTAAATGGATTTCTTTTCAATCCTGAGTTTCTTCAGCATTTTGGCTACCACCTTCCTTCTTGTTGCCTCATGTGTAAGAAATCTAAAGAATCCTTCCATCATTCTCATGCAACATGTCCTAAAGTGTCTAATATTTGGCCTTTCTTTGATTTTGTGTTCGGCATCAACACAAATGTGCCTAATGTATGGCAACTGTTTGACAATTGTGGGAATCTCGTGCTCCTTCGACTTGCGCCACCATTATTTATGTTGTGTCGAGCATTATCCTCTAGGAATTTTGGAAGCATCAAATGTTTCTCATATATGAGGGTGGTTGTTAGGAATTAGAATATTTTGATGATGTCAGAAACCATGTCAATAGAACAGAACTGATCTTAGAGTGTAATATTGTATAGGTTTGAATTGTAATAGCTTAGGTTCGCAGAGTGCTGGAGGTGGAAGATTCAAGACTTAAAGAATTTTAGAATATCAAGTTCGACTAGATTACACCTGTGTTTAACCCAATTCTAGAATTTACAACTGATCTTCTCAGCTGTAAAGAGTGTAAGACCTCAACTATCTTAACAGTTGAAAGGAATTCAGCTGCAGTTCATTCTGAACTACCAGCTGACCAAAAGACAACTTGACTCCAGAGCTGACTTCTAAAAAGAAAGCTGACATCCGAGGAATATCTCTTTATCAAGTTAGAAGATCAGTCCAGTTGTCTCTTAGACAATTGAGACAAAAGAGGAATATTCAGAGCTGACTTTCGGAATGTTTCCTAAAAAAAATGTTGATAGTAGTTACTATCCAGCGGTCCATAGCCGAAAGCTGACGAACCCGTGGATAATGATTTGCAAAAGCCTACTGAAAGTACAACAACGACTTCTTTCCTCTGACGACAGATTTAACTATTCCACACATGCTTTCCAACGACTGTTATTCGAATCTGACGAGTATAAATAGAGGAGTCAAAGGAAGAGAGAGAACCACTGAAACTCTACGCGTTCAAGCTCATTTGCTCATCTGTCTACTCTTTCTATCTCTAAAGCATCTAGCTTACCGAGTTTTTAACTCGAGACCAATTCCAGAGATCCGAAGCCCTTAACTGAGGATTCCGACAAGCTCTTAGATAATCTTATCTAAGAACAACATTCACTCAACCGATCAAAGTTCTCAAAGGGAACTTAAACCATCACCTGTCGAACCAGAACTTTATGAAGTAGATTCGGTAAAGCTTCAAGTGTTCAGCCGTGTCTGCGATCGAAAGCAGTGGAAGCTTTCCGTTTCAGAAGAATCTAAGGTGTAACATGTGTTCAAACATCGTGTACAATAAGGATTAGTGGATTTCTTTCGTGTAACAGAAGAGAGGACGTCGGATATTTCATATCTGAACCTCTATAATATCCGGTGTTATTTATCGCTTTCAGTTAATTATTTGTCTAAGTGTTTGAAACTCAGCTACCATTAGTAGCTGGAGTATAACTGTAAAAAATCTCTAATACTACTCGTTAACAGTCACATTTCATAGACCCAGCTGACTTGGTCAACAAGTCAGATGAGATAAAATTTGGGCTTACTATGTCCGCAACTGTTTCATTTAACTAACGCTTCCGCATAGCAACTATCTCTGATTTGGGACCAACAAGTGTTATCAGAGCTGGTCCAAAAGACTAACTGGTTTCAGTCTCTCCAGACCAGATCCATTTCCTTATCTTGATTGCGAGCACGATTTGTATCCTAGAGAGAGAAGGTCATGGTGTCAACCAACAGATTGCCAAAGTTTTCGGTAGAAAACTACAGCAGCTGGAAAAGACGCATTAAAGCTCATCTCCTTAGCCATCATGCAAACATGTAGGAGATCATTTTCGAAGGACCGATAAAGATCATGAAGATCAATACCATGTCCTGAAACAACGGCCGACCAGAATACGTCAAAAAACCACATGTTGGGTGGACAACCGAGGATAAGCGTCGCTATTAACTGGAATATCTGGCGCATGATATCCTTTTTTCAACCCTTGATGAGGATCAAATAAAGGATGTCATTCATTGTGACTTAGCCAAGAAAATCTGAGATTTTCTTGAGGAACTCTGTAAAGAATCGGAGAAGACCACTCGGAACAAACTCTGTGTTTGCGTAAAAAAGTACAAATCTTTTACTTTGATGACTGGTGAAACTATTCTGCAAATGGAGGCATGCTTCAACTCCATCGTCAGCGAGCTTACAGCCTTAGGCAGAATCTACCCAGGTGCAGAGCTCAACGCAAAGATCCTGGCTAGGATGCCAAGGGACGATTCGTTCGTCAAAGTGACAGCTCTCAAGGAGAGAGATGTGTCGAAGATGCTGACCAAAGATGTGTTCACCTCCTTGCCAGCACATGAGCTTGATCTAGGTCGTTTGAACGAGAACGAAGTAAGGAAATCAACCCAGCAACCGAAGCTGGAGGATGCGTCCTTGTTCATCGCCAATAAGAAGTTTTCTCTGTGCAAGCCATCGCCCCGATCCCATCCATCCTCAACCCCAGCTGACCAACCCTCAATGTCAGATGAGAAGTCTCCAGCTGCCTCTGTCCAAGATCTTAAGGAGCAAATGCGGATCCTCACAAGGAAACTGGAGAAAACAAAGTGCAGAGTTCAGGCAGCTGCTCAAGAAGAAAAAAATTCCGAAAAGCCTCAGTTCTTAAGGAGACAACATCATATGTGTTTCCAAATGTAATTCTCATAACCACATAGAATTTGGTTGTCCTTAGTTAGGAAAAGAGGAAAGAATGAAACTAAAGAAGAGCTTCCGAAAGAGGGTTTCCAAGGAATATGCACAAGCCATGCTAACAAGAACTGAAATGTCAGACATTGCGTATGATGAGGAGGTGGATTCAGAGTCAGCAGCTAGCTCCGATGATGATGAGCCTCTTGTTGCTTTTGTGGCTGACATCCAGTGGAAAGACACTGAGGTTGCCTCTGCTGAGGATGAGGTAACTAATACCCCCAACACTCTGTATCTAGTTGAGCATGAAAACGAGGACTTAGAATCATGTCATTCTGCCATTGAGGATCTCTCATTTGAGTCTTTTTCGAAAGATTTTGATTACATGTACATGTTACAATCACAAATTTCAAATGAAAATATATCTTTGAAAGAGCAAGTTTCAAAAGTAATTGTGAACTTGAAAAAGCTCAATCTTTTGTGGCAGTCAATGAAAAAATTAGGGAGGAAAACTCAGCCATCAAAACAGACATTGAAAAACTTGCAGCTAAGCTGAAATCCTAAGAGCTGAAACCTCGAGCAAAAATAAAATACTTTCATCTTTTAAGAAAAGCTCGAGAGATTTAGAACACCTCCTTAGCATTCAAAATCATACACTAAAAAGAATGGATTAGGTCATCATCCATTCACTTTTAATGATTCTTGCATTAACAAAGGCAAGGTGAAAATTATATTTCAGCCAGCTGAAATACAAACTGGCCAGCCATCTAGGCCAACTATAGTTTCCAAAACTGTTTAGCTGAACAGTCTACTCTAGTGTGCGGGAACACTGCAAAGCTGTCTTTGATCTACTTAGAAGCCGATGAAGCTGAAGTTTAGTTTGGAAACACTCGTGGTGTGAAACTAACTGAACCAGCTAGGCATATCTCTGGGACAACATCTCCAGACTCAGCTTCCTCAGCTGGTATCCAAACGGCTGAGAAGGTCTGTGATGCAGAAGTTCTTGCCGAGACCTTAAAAGAAACAAATCTTCAAGATACAACTGAAGGTGCAGCTAAAGCAGGGGGAACCACAACTTAAGTTAGAGGCCCAGCCAAATAAAGCACCATTGTAGTTTATCCAATTCCAGTTCAACCCAGTTCAGCTGAGGAGCCAGCTGAATCATCAGTTGAGATGGAAAATGCCACTGGAACCCCATTTCGTTGAGGAATAACTGAGATGGAGTTAACCACTGGAACACCAGTTCTAGGCGAAAGAGGTGTGACGAAGGAAACCACTGAAACCCCAGTTCTTGGAGGAAGAATTATGACGGAGGAATTCATTTCATCCAAAAATTTGGTGGACGTTGCAGTTGCAGCTGACACTTCTATCCCAGCTGCTCAACTTTATCCCTCGGACGCCCAGCTCGTGCCAGTTGACGTGATCAGACAGCTTAGGGCTTAGATAGCTTAGGGCTGAAACAGCTGAAGACATATTCGATGACGCGATATCCAGTCTACACAAGATCATGGGAAGTCTTCTTCAGTTTCTTTCTGTCCCAGATAGAGCCTTTCAAGCTGGAGGAAGCTCTTGCATCACCTGATTGGATCTCACCAATGCAAGAACAAGAGGGATGAAAATGGCGTCGTGACCCACAACAAAGCCAATTGGTAGCCAAAGGGTAAGCATAGTGTGAAAGAATCGATTTCAAGTTCGCTCCAGTCATGAAAATTGAGGCTATCGGACGGTTCCTAGCATATGCAGCTCACCACGGCTTCATTGTCTATCAAATGGACGTGAAGAGTGTCTTTCTAAATGGCGAGCTGACCCAAGAGGTATATGTGGAACAACCACCAAGCTTTGATCAAGGAAATAATGTTTATTGTCTAAGGAAAGCCCTCGATGGCTTAAAGCAAGCTTCTAGAACTTGGTATGAAACCTTGTCTCAGTTTCTGGTGAAGAACGGATTCCAGAAAGGAAGAATAGATAGAACTCTCTTCCGCATTGAAAATGATGGAAATATGCTGTTTGGTTCAGATCTATGTGGATGACATCATCTTTGGTTACAGAAACCAAGTAATGTGTGAAAGGTCTGCCCAGTTGATGCAAGGAGACTTTCAGATGAGTATGATGGTAAGATATCCTATTTTTTGCGACTTCAAGTCCAGCAAATGCCGGAAGAAATCTTCATTAACCAGTAAAAGTATACCTGGGAGTTGATCAAGAAATATTGCCCGGATAAGACTAAGACTCTTAGAATTCCGATGTGCACGAGTGCCCAGCTGACACCCAATGAAGAGGGAGAACCAGTAAATCCTACAGCTTACAGAGAAATCATCGGATCCCTGTTATACCTGACTACGAGCTGTCCAGATATCAGCTATGTAGTCGAAGTTTGTGCGAGATTTCAAGTCAATCCGAAGAAATCACACATGGATGCAGCCGTTAGGATTGTCTTTATCTGAAAGGAACTGAGACCCTAGGACTTTGGTACCCTTGAGATGATGGTTTGGATCTGAAAGGGTTCTCAGCTTCAGATTTTGGAGGTTGCAGGATCGATAGAAAGAGCACCAGCGGAACGTGCTAGTTCCTTCGTCACAAGCTGATCTCGTGGTTCAGCAAGAAGCAACGCTCAGTTGCCACCTCCACAACTGAAGCAGAATATGTAGCAACAAACAGCTGCTGTACCAAATTGCTTTGGATTAAGCAACAACTGCGAGACTACAAGTTCCAACTAAAGTTGTTCCGATATTCTACAACAACAATAGTGTTATTGCTATCACGCAGAATTTGGTTCATCACTCAAGGACAAAGCATATCGACATTCGACATCATTTCATCCGAGATCATGTTGAAAAGAAGGACGTGTCAATTGCATATGTGAAGAATGAGGACTAGCTTGCAGATATCTTCACCAAGCCCCTTCAGGAGTCCAGATTCAAGGAGCTGTGTCTACAACTGGGTCTATTAGAATTGAACATGCTAGCTGAATGAGAAATTTGAAGCATCTTTTTAGGACAGCTGAGTCACAGCTCTCAGCTCTCAGCTCTCAGCTATCAAAGCCATAGCTGGTGGGTAACTGAGTCTGAGCTCTCAGACATACTCTTTTAAGTGATGTCAGTCAGCTGAGTCCGTGCTCTCAGCTGATTTATTAAGAACTGACTGAGGATACTATCACCTATCAGGTTGATCACTCTTAGTGGGACGCCTGATACCTGGTCAATTGTCAATTACTTAGTAGGGAGTTCACAGCTGAGTCCCAGTTCTCAGCTGTAGGTATTCAAGTTTGGCTAAGCTCTTGTTCAGCTATCATTATCACAGCAGACAAAGCTCAAACTGAGTCCCAGCTCTGAGTTCTTAAGGGTATGATACTTAGGTGGAAATCCATCAGTGAAGAAAGTTAATTATCCAGCACATACGTCATTTAATTCAAATTTGAATGACATAAATGCGTCATTAATGCAATGAGACTTGCCCGCCGAAACGATCGAATGGGTAACTGCCACATGTAAAGGTGACTGCACACATCCAACGTGTCTGGCAACCGCCTTTGCACTGTATAAGGTAATCTCACCCCCTTGCAAAAATACCTATATAAGGTAATCTCACCCCCTTGATCGAGATTTTTCCATTCTTGTTACCCTCAAACCCTTATATTACCTAGATCCCAATCTTTTCTTCAAAACATTGTATCAATGGCCTTCTGATACACGTTTTCTTTAACAGAAAATGAGTCGCAATAATAAAAAGATCGAACTCAGGGACTAGGTGTAAAGAAACATCGTCAAACACTAATTTGTTATCGATAACCCTACTGTCTAGTCGGATAATTACGAGAGAGTTGGTTTCAATGTAAATCAAAATAGAAAGGCAACAACACAAGTAATAAAGCAACATGGATTCTAGGATCGCATCATAAACACCAGTAGAAAATTAACGTAATAGAATCATTCCCCAACTAACCACGAACGAATTGATTTACAAGATTAAC
>AYJT01048327.1:0-10044 GCA_001278415.1 Ocimum tenuiflorum
TCGACCGTTATATTAAAATAATTGATCTATATAAAAGAAAAGGAGACGAAGAAACCAGCTTTTCCCCCTTCTGTTGAGTTGCTGCAATGACAAATTTATATAAGATGAGCCAAATACGTAGCATATGCTATTCCTGGGTAAGAATTAGAATGAAAGTAGAATATGCTCGTGTATTATGTGTTGTTAGAATTGAGTGTACCAACTATATTATAAAAATATTCTTTACCAAATAGGTCGTTATCCAAATGATTCTCAGCAGTTCCTTTGGCAATTCACGTGTGTTAGGATCATTATCGTGTCAACATGTTAGCAACACGACCCATTAATCCCTAAATACGAACACGATATGATCCAATAAACATGAACACGAAACCGACACGAACACGACACGAAAATGATCCGATAAAAATGTGATGAATAAAATAAAATAAGATAAAAATATTTTTATTAAATTCTTAACGGAGAACACGAACACGACACGAACCCCACGTGAAGTTTTCATGTCCTTAATGGATCGACACGATAATGATACGAACCTGTTAATTCTCAACACTAATTCATTATTATCGTACGGATTTATATTGGGTTATTGTGCCATGTAAAACATTATGAGACCTACTTTCAAGAATGAGTTGTGAACCAACCTCTCCTTCAATAAAATACTTGGTTAAGATTACGTGGCAATAAAAATAATAAACAACCATAGCAAAGAATACTTCTTTTCGTAATTACAAACACTAAAAATGCTTACATAGCTTGTTGAGGACAGCAGAAAATAAACAATAAAATAAAATTATACGAAACTATTGTGAGTCTAAACTCCCTGAAGAATGGACTATTTATAATGGTGTTATTCCTCTCAAAAAAATAATGGTGTTATTGTCGTAGGTGTTATTTCATTAATTTATGATGATAAATGTTCAATAGCAAGTATTCTGTCTGATTAGCTCATTATTTGCCGTGAAATAATATTAATTCATTTCCTTAAACCAATTTCTTGCCATGTCGGATTGATTGTATTAATTATTTACTACAATATTTGGATAACTAAATGTAGAAGTTTCATTTAGGTGGGGAAAAGTAAACCGCAAAGAGTAATATGTAGATAGATTTCAATAAAATTAAATGCGTTGTGGACGTTGGAATCGCAAACTTTTATATTTCACACAGTTGTTTTTTAAGAGTTTTATAAATATTAATTAGAGTGTATTATATTATAATTAATTTTTATTTTTATAATATTTTTTATAAAAATTACTATATTTAATTATGGAATAGGAAGGGGAGTACTATTAGGGAATAAATAATTTAGAGCCTAGGTCCTAGGCTGTTTCTACATAATTTTTATCAATATTTAATTGGTCGAAATTTGATGTTACGTAAAAAATCCGTGCAAAAACACTTTTAATTTAAGTTGAAATTTCTGTAATATGTTAAAATATTTACGAAGATGCATTTGATGTTGGTGTATTTTTATAAAGATGAAAAGTCCTCTATTTATCGTGAATTTATAGTAGCTCCTCATATACTAATTTATTTTGAAATTAAATCATGAATATAAGAAATTTATGGAAGAAACTCAAATGTTTTGAAAGATGATTAGATGATGTGACAATACTAATACCTGTAACTACAACAATAACAATAATAGTGAATAATATTAGAACTAAAAATATTATAATATACTTTAAATAAATATTTTGTGTGTGGCGGTGTGTGTGAACTGAACTGCCGACATTGTTTCCTGCAGCCCAAAAAAAAAAAGAGAGAGAGAGGAAGTGCCAAAAGAAATACAGTAAATAAGACTGAAATTCTCTATATGCACGTGGTCCGTACAGATACATAAATAGGTCTCCACGGAGAGAGACCTATTTGATTATTTTTATTATTTATGATTATAGAATATAATATTGTTCAATTGTGGAAATTATACTATTAATCTTAAATACAAATTATATTTTATAATTACTAAATAATAGATTTTGCATTTCTCGCTACATTATTTGTTAAACTTAGATGAGATCCATAATTTTCAATAATACGCGCGCACAGTCGAAGGCGAAGATTTTGCATTTTTCACTACATTATAAGCTATTTTATGCTCTATTAAATTGGTAAAATGGTTCAGAATTTTGTAATTTAATATATATAACTATATAATATATATTATAAAACATATTTTGTACATAAAAAATTGTATACTATTTCATTAGATTTTCTTCAATAAATTCAATATGAATTTCATTTGACAGCTCTTGAAATTAGCCTTAGTTTGGTATATGATATGCATAAAAATGATTTAATTTGAGTGAGTGATCATAAGTTTTAAGCAGGGGAGATAAGAGAAAAAACTTATTCATAGTGGAATGTAAATCTACTAAACAAATTTATATATACATGGAACTGTTTAAATGTTAATAACTTCTTAGCATGATAAATAATAATAAATCTTAATCTTTTTATTTTGCGGATCAATGCCCAGGGTTTAATAGTTTCCATGTGCATTATAGACCAAATTTCTAACATTTTTTAATTTTAAGGGGTAATTGTGAAAATATGTAACATATTTCTTTTTTCTTTCTCCTGTAAAATTATTTAAAACTTCAAATGATGATAATTCACCCAATTCAAATTATTTTTTCATATATCATATACCAGTAATTTCATAAGTTTTCAAATAAAATCCATATTAGATATATTTGCTCGATAAAAATTGAATGAAAAATAATAAAATAGTTATAATCGTAATTTATTTAATATAATTCAATTTTTACTTTCATGTATTGCATTTCATTGTCTGCACAAACGTTTGCATAATATTAAAATGAAATCCGAATTGGAGATGTTGTTAGATTTGTATATGTAAAATATTTTTTTTAACTCTTTAATGTACAATATTGTGGCTATAATGAAAGTGTGGAGCTGGACGGCTGAAATTAGATCTTGGTCGAAGACCTGGCCATATGGAAGACTCACATTTCTTCATATTTATCACACTAAATGCTATTAACATTGGATCGATAGCCTATATATAACAATAATGATCAATGTATACATAACAATGAACAATGTTAAATATAAAACACAATAATAAATAGTTTTTAGTTCACACGAATTAAATAGTTCTTACCAAAATACCTTCTTATTCATATGTATACATATAAACTCAAACGAGTAATCGGAGAATAAAAAAGATATCATTTTCTATGTTAGATAAATAAGGTAAAAATTCAAAAAAAAAAAAAAAGATATTGAGAAATTGGAAAGGGAACAAACAAACAAGAAGAGACGGCACTTGCATTCACACAAGACGAAAAGGACTTTTGCAAACAACTAAGATGAGGCACGAATTTGATAAGACCTAAACAACTTTGCATGTGCTTTTTCTAACATGTTTTCTAAAGGTTAGTTAAAGCAAATCAACGTGAGATCAATTAATTGGTTGAAATCAAAGCTAGATCAGTCAAATCTATACTTAAAAGGACGTCATTTTGACTTTAACGGAGATGATATAATTTTAAATACATAGATATACTATGCAGTTCCAATTTCTCTCAAAGTTTTTTAAATTATTTAAAGATAGATGAGATTTCGTTCATAACTTGTGCTGTAATATTCTAGGGTTGATGTACAAAATTACCGATAACAATTTTTTCAACAAATTCACTTTATATAATTGTTTTTGTTTGTATAAGTGAACTAAACCGCGGTTGGAGATTATTACTCTTTTCATTATTCCATCATTTTCATTCCTAAAAGAAATTAATATTTTCGCATAATTTTTCCGTTCAAAAAATTAATAATATTTGTTAAATTATTGATGGGAGAACTGGTCAAATTATTTTCAAGTATATTCGATCAGGGGAATTTAACCTAACTATTTCCATTAGAGTAATATAAAACAATATTTAGTTACAATAAATAATTACATCCTCTATGTGCAACGTTTTTAAACGCGTGTTGAGCCACAACATTTTTGCCTATAAGGAAACGGCGTGTAATTTTGACTATTAGAAAAATGAGTTATTTGATGGGAAATTATGGTTATATATCCCAAACTTTATGATATAGAGTATTCTATTTCACATTTTTAATTTTATGGAATTTTATCATACACTTTCTTTTATTATGTAGTTATATCCCAACCCACCTAGCACCATCAAATTTTGGTCACATCAGCCGTTAGTGCTGACTTGGAAGAATACTCATTGTTTTTGAATTGATGACTAGGTAAATCAAATAAAAAGAAAAAGAAACAAAAAATTTGAAAAATGAATTGAAGCACATTGCACCTTCTGCTTCATCCTTCCCCCTCTCTTCTGATTTTTCCCTAAATAGTTAACAGATGTCTTGCTTTCACGAAATTCGCTTTGTATATAAAAATCAGAATCGTAATTTGAATTTCTCAAGAGAGAGAGTGAAGTTGATAAGCAATCAAATAAGTCACAAATCATCTTGAGTTCGGCAAAACTTCCATCCAAGGAAAAAAAGAGTTCTCAGGAAACGTTCTCCGGCAAATCGAGTTGCGCGAGACTTTTCCGGCATGATGTCTTCACCGGTGGATTTCCTCAATTCCCCCTGTCTAATTCCTTCCGCCGTGGATAAGCTATTTGGGGTATGGGAAAATCAGAAGAGGGAGGGGGAGGACGAAGCACAAGGCGAGATGTGCTTCGTTTCATTTTTCTAATTTTATTTTCCCTTTTCATTTTTATTTCTTTTAGTTATTATTTTTAGTGATTTATCTAGTCATCAGCCACGTCAGCACCAACTGCTGACGTGGCCGAAATTTGACGGCGTTAAGCGAGTTAGGATGTAATTATGTAATAAATAAAAGTGTAGAATAAAATTCCATAAAATTAAAAGTGTGGGATAGAATCTCCTAATTTCACAAAGTTTAGGATAGATAATCATAATTTCTCTTATTTGTCCTCAAACTCTATGAGAGGAATATGTTCCAACTATTTTATACTTTTTGTTTCCATTTTCATTTTTCTTCTAATCTTTTCCTTTTCTTATTTCACTTACGATTTTATCTTGGAACAATTTCCTTTTCTTCTTCAAGAAAAGAAAGTAGAAGTCCTATAGAAGAAGTTGGGAGTTGAGCTTGATATGGGTTTGCGACGTGGTGGAAGCAGCTTTTGCCTTCGGTGGTCGCCAAGGTTTCGCCACTTGCTAGTGAGGCGGTGGAGTATATCAACGTGGTGGTGATGAATAAATAGGAGAAGAGAAATAGAATGAGAATGTAAGTCTCGATTGATTTAGCAATAGAAAAATCATATGGTTTAGAATTTTTCTTGAATTATTAGAAATTGGATATTTAAATATACTTGTAACTGTATGATGTTTTGATTATTTTATCAAAATAAATATTATGAGAATTTTGATTATAATTTCAAAATTTAAGTTTGCATAATAAAATGCACAATACATGTATGATATTGCCGGAAAAATCAAGCACCATTGAAATAAAAATTTGAGAGATTTTTTCAACTCCGTCGAAAAGCGACACATCGCATCTATGTGGGGTCATAAAATCCTAGCATATAATATAGATAGTGAATG
This sequence comes from Ocimum tenuiflorum, assembly GCA_001278415.1. NCBI lineage: Eukaryota > Viridiplantae > Streptophyta > Magnoliopsida > Lamiales > Lamiaceae > Ocimum > Ocimum tenuiflorum. The sequence goes on from AYJT01048327.1 coordinate 5,563, forward strand.
AGAACCAAATCAAAAAATATATTTGTCACCTAACAGGAATAAAAATCATTATTCACTACATCATCTCTATACCCTACCCTTCTTATTCAGATTTTTGAATTTTATAAATTACATAAAGGCCTTAGCTTATCCAAAACATTTGAGCTTATATGGCCATGTATTCAAATTTATAAAAATCTTCCAAGACATACTTAAATTTTAGCCTCATATCATGAGTGTACAATTTGTACACATTTTTACAAGAAAATGTGGCAAAAAATCAATTCCAGTCAACTTCTACCGCCCCGCAGTAAAATACGAATAACTCGACGCTCGATGATTATTTTTATAGCTCATTTCTTCACTTAAACAGACACCTGAGGCTATGTCTTATAGAAATTTTAAAATTTTATTACATCTCTATAAATACAAAAAAATCAATAAAGTTGGCTTTGTTGTACAACCGTATCTCCTAAAAATCGAACAATTATTCGATGCAAACTTCTATAGAAATTGTATTCCTTCAAAGCATGCTTTCACAATTTCTAAATATTGATTGAACTTGTGAGTCACGATTGAATTTGTGAGCCAACTACTGTTGGGAGCATAGTCCCAGAAGGCTAAGCTATTGATTAAACTTGTGAGTCAACAATGATTGGGAGTATAGTATTAGCGGGCTGAGCTACCAGGAGTATTTTTCTATTGAATTGAGTTATTGATTAAACTAATGAGCCAACTATAAATGGGAGTATAGTCCCAATCGGTTGAGCTATTTATTGAAATTTGAACTTGTGAGCCAACTACGATCGGGAGTACAGCGGCTTGAACTATTGTTTGAACTTGTGAGCCAACTATGATCATAAGTATATTTCTGCAAGTTGTGTTGTTGATTTGCTTTAGGTGCAAATGCCAACTAGAAGTATAGATCCAATGTATTAAGCATTGTGGCCGAGGAAGGAGGCCTACGACCTGTTTCACATTGATGATAAATGGATAGCTTGATTGTTGTGATATGTCTATGCCATTGTGTGAAATATTCTCATACTATGTATGTTTTTGACAATGTCCACGGAGTGCAATTCATTGTACTTAGCCTGCATATATTTCTAAATATGCAGATTGAGTGAGCTATAGAGTCAATATGGCGTTGAGCATAGAACTTTGTTGAGATAATTGAAGCCTTGGGTTATACATCTTCGTATGTGTAACTGAGCTACGTATTTCTACTATCTAATCTATTGTGTGGTGAATCTATTTTGATATTGTGTCAAACTTAAATATTTTGATTTTGAAGTCTAGATTTTTTATAATATTTGATTTCTTGCGGAAAAAAATAAAATAAAATAAAACCAAATTGATCTATTGGTTTCTATTTAGTTCTTAATAGACAGAGATCAGATTGATTTGAATTGATTGCATATATATTCCACGGATGAGAGACAGTTTCTTCTGTCGTTGAATTATGAGCAGTTTTTGTTGAAATTTATCAACTATACATTTGACAAATATGAGAAAAACTAATCACAAATCAACCTCGGCAACAGTGATGTAACTAACAATTATCCTATTTATAACCCCTTTCAATCTCAAATTGTTGCTCTCTATTTTCTGTCCCTCTCAAAACTTTGGGCTCCTGTCTTACACCTAACAAGAAATTTGTCCCTTAAGTATTCTAAAAAAAAATTTATGAGAAGTCAAGTGTTTACATTTTTTAGTTAAAGACGATAAAATGTATAGATAAATTCTAAATTTATTTTGAAGAAAATCACTTATATGAAAATTGTGGAACATAAATTTCTTAAATGAAAAATGTAAACAAGCGGAGCCTTAATCACTTCATTCTATTACAATAAAAATGTGACAAAATGATCTTGACTCACGCTATCATCGGTTGAATTCAATTTGTAAACATATTAACTGTACAAAATTTAACATAACTTTGTATTTGATACAACCTAAAATTTTAACTCAAAATAATGCTTGAGCTAATTTGATAAAAAAAAAAATGCAGTAAGAATTGCTAGATAATCAAACGAGTCCAAATATATCAATATCAAGTCTAAACAAATTAATGTAGTTAATTCGATCGGCCTCGTCTCAAGATGACCATCTCCAAGAACGTAAATCTCTGCTTTTTGTGATCTTGATTTTGGTTTGGCTATAATATATACATCCACGGAATTTATGTCTTAAAGTATACTGAGAAATAGATTGGTAAATAAGGGGCAGAAATAATAATTCCTAATTGTGTTAAGCAAAATCATTAATTTCGAATACCTTAATTTTAAAACTGTTGTAATGGTTAAAAGTTAAAACACGTTAAAAGAGAACGAGTAATCTTCTTATGCATCCAAGTTCTAAAATGAGTCTGAGTATTTATTTCTCAAAATTGAAAGGGTCAATTATGTTCGTAGTGAAAAAGGACGAACCGAGTTAATGGGAAAGGACCATTGCATTACACAAGTTGGTAGTTAAGTTTGTTGGGTGTTCGCCAGTTGACTATCATGGCCCATGTTCTTCTCCCTTAAAACCTAACTTACCTATTTCCATCCTTACATCTCCCACAGGCCTCAATATCTCGGCCCTAAAGAGTGCGAGAAAAAAGAAGCCTTTGATTTCTATTTGTGCCTCTCTTCTTCCTTGTTATTGCAGCATCTCGGACGATCTATAGGGAATTCTTTTGGTTTGTGGGTTGTGAATACAAATTTAAATATTTTTTAGAATAAACACAAATTTTGAGTACAAGTTGATTTGATGTGGATTAAAATTATATTTTTTGTGAGTTCTATTTCTATTGCTCCTTTGGTTCTTCTCTTCATACTTGATCTCCAAACGTTCTTCGAATCTTCAAAGAAATTTGGTATCTTTGATCTTCTTGAACTTGAGCTTGAGGTTTTGCAATGTTGGCCCGAAGGGTTTGCGCCTGGTTTCTGACTCGAACACTGGATTTAATCTGAATTTGATAAAGAAATCGATATTGTTCTTCGTGTTCTTGAACTTTGATCTTCTTCTTCAATGACTTGAGGACTTGAAAACGTTTCTCAGGGGTTGGGGAGCCTTAATTACGAATCAAACGTCGTAGTAGACTTGAATTTGGTGAAGAACGACTTGAATCTTCACTTAAATGCCTTGAATGCGTAGAGAGAATTATGGATTTCTGTCTTCTTGAGTTATTCTTGTGAGTTGTGTCTCCTCCTTGAATGTGCAGAGGGAATTCCAAATCTCTTCCTTCTTTGGATTCTTCTTGTGTATGTGTGTTTGAATTGTGTTCTCTATTCCTCTATTTATAGGAGTTTGTAGAGATCGTAAAAATTACATGGCGCGATTCGAGCTTATCAGTTATTTGATGGAATCGCCACATTTTAAGATCTTATTGCGCTGCTCATATTTTGAATAAACTTGAAAGATTTAATCACATGTTAAATATCAACTATTTATTTATTTATTTAATTTAGGAAATAATATTTTATATCCCAAATATAAATAAATTGATAGACTGTGTAGTCGGCGCGGATAATCTTGGACGGCTCGAGCCTGGTGTTGTCATGTGGCAGTGACCTTTGTGGACAGTGGCGGACGTAGAGTAGAGTGTCGTGGGGCTTCAAATTGAATATTACACTGAGAATCATTTTGATCCTTCGTAGGGCTCAAATAACATAAATATCACTATAATTCTCAAGTAGGATCTCCGATCAAACACCACTACTAACGAAATTTTCGACTCGTTGTGGGGTCGGCTACCCCCGTGAGCCCATAAATAGAACCGCCCTTGTTTGTGGAGATTGTATGCGGAACCTGAGCCAATCGCCGCCCACAACGCTACAGTGGTAGTTCTCTCGACAACGTCCGCGCATATTGATACCCAACAAAGTTCCTTAAAATTATGGATAAATTTTACAGGTAAAAAACCAAATTACTAGTTCCATAGAGAATATTAAGTGATAGAGTTCTCTTATGTAAAGGAAAAGCTAGGGTTAAAAAGATCATACATATCAATTTTTTAATTATTTTTTTCAAATTTTTAATTAAATTATTACTTGAACTGACATTGATATTTAAAATAATTCAAAATTTATTTGAAAACTAAAACTATAGTTTTTATACTTTCTCTAATTTCTTAAAGTGTTCACAGTTCGATTGGTTGATCGAAGAATGATGTATCGCAAAATCAATAGGAGCGGTTCGAAAATTTTACAAACGAAACCATCAAATAACTCTTCTAAATCAAACCAACTAAATTATATTAAAACAATTTGATTTGGCAAGTATGACTGTTTAAAAAATACATCAAATACAAACAATTGTATTTGAAGAATATTTCAAATAATACACATATTATACTCACTTGATTTTTTTGGTCTCAATCATAACTTTTTTTTTAATCTATAGTAGTTCATATGTTTTAAAGTCAACTTGAAATATCATTAATGTAGCCACCCAAAAACTTTTTAACCATCGTCGCTTCTTTTCTTTGAAAAAATTTATTTAAAGTATAATATATAT
>AYJT01048329.1:0-29321 GCA_001278415.1 Ocimum tenuiflorum
CACTGTGCAAAAATCACGGTAAGCCTTAAGCCAGTGTGATCGACCAGCACAATATATCACATCATAATTGATCACCACCGATCATCATCAACCATCATCATTCAACATCATAATCATCAATAACGTCGATCATCACAAATCTCCCAGTACTATACTACTGGGAAGAGGACAGATAGTCATGCAAAACATTCAAGCATCTCATTCATTTTCAATCAAACATTTTATTTTCAAAACAAGATAACATTTACAGCTTTAGTTTTAGTATAAGAAAGCCCACCTCACATCCAAACTAGTTCGAGGCTTCACGATATGTCGGCTCACGCTTCATGTGTACTTCACGATCTTAATTCAAAAATATTTTACCATGATTAATCTCATTCTAGGTTTTCGAACTAGAAAAGAATGCATGCTCATGCATGTTCGATCTAAGTTTTATTATTTTCATCCTACTTGTTCATTGATCGTTTGTTTCGTCGCTCACCTATGATTTATTATACGAGAGTAATTGGATATAGAGTTGAACTATCGTCATTCAGGATTCGAAATAAAAGTGGGTTTTAATACCCGGTGGGGGCTCGGGTGGGCATCCCGTACTGTCGAGTGTCGGTTCACCTCGTCGAGTTTAGGGTCTCTGAGACCTGGCTCGATGGGCCTGACCATCGCCAAGGGATGCTCGAGCAACCTCAGTCTTGATGGTTTGGAGCCGCCGATCGTCGATTTCCCAACCAACGACCCGACAGCTGGACGGCTCGTGGCTGTTGGTCGTCGGTGACCCGAGACCTTCCTAGCTTAGGTCTTATACGACAATTCCAGCTGGCGGTCAGCGGCTCAGTGCCATCAACCCAAGACATTTTACCTCATTCGAAACTTGTCTTTTTCGGCTCTTTCATACTTTGATTCAATCCCACCAATTTTTATGATCAAACCACACACTTTTAACTATAATTCCTTATCAAACGCATCCCTATTTCATTCATAACTTAACCATTTTTCAAATCATTAACATGCTTCCTCCAATACCCTAAAATCATGCTCACTATTTTCATAACATGACACAGGAATATATATAACAATATCTTTATACACAACATGCTAGGGTTCTCATGTCCTTCCTATCATGTTCAACAAGGGTTTATCCTTACTAAGGTCAAGAATCCTACCTTACACCCTTGAGATGGTGGTTAGAGGTTGATCCTTCTTCCTTCCTTCCACCTTTGCAAGATCCCTCCTTGATGGTTGGTTTGCCACAAGATCATCTTTTCTTAGCTCTCCTCCTCTCCAATCTCTCTCTCTCTCTCTAAAATTGGTAGAGCAAGAGTTGGCCTTGGTTTTTGGGTGTTGATAATGGGAGCCCAACACACTTATTTATAGGTGGCTAGTATATGTTTTAGGTGTAGTGTGTGTGTAGAGAGGGATCCATTCTTGTATAAATACTCCTCATTTATTTGTATGGGTTGAGGTTGGGTGTATAATCACATTTATGATATATTTTTCAGGTATACATGTGTGATATGAAGAAGGTTGGTAATACATATGTGTGTGGATGTGTGTGTGTTTATAATGTGTGTATTGGGTTTATTTGGCATGATATTCGGATATATGAAGCATATACACAAGTGGATATATGTATAAAGATGATTTGAAGGGTATTAAATGATGTGTTGGGAATAAGGAAGCATTAATTACCTAGTATTAATTTTTCCTTGTTTTAGGGGATTTTGGTGGCTAATCACTTATCACATTACATCATCTCACTTTATCAGATATATTTTGCACTGTATTTTGATCTGGATACTGCACGGATTTGATCTGTCTTTCTCACGATACTAAATTTCCGATTCTCTACTCATGCACAATACTACCGTCATCATAATGGGCCGAAATTGCATGTTCTTAATTTCATGTAATTGAATTATAATTACTTTATTAAGTTTTCTTGATTTTCCTTGATCTTTAATTATCGACAGGGAATTAACCTCTAATAATTCCCTATTTCTAAATCTTCATAACTATGCTGAAACAATCTAGTGCTTGATATTATTGGATAGTTGCCAATTTTTATTCCAGTGTTTGGTCATGAATGTGAATTTTTCAGGTAGTAATTACGTTTTGTGCAGTCTTCTTGGGTGGGTTAAGTTCTTGGTTTGTAATGTTAGAGTTGACTGATAATTCTTGTGTAGTTTTCATAGATTATGGACCTCTCGTCCAATGAATCACAAAAGAAACCTTTTTGTTATTGTATTTGTTGGCTTTTCTGAGTCCGGTACAGTGTTATTATTAGAATAGTAAAATTCTTCAATTAAATCTCAACGTTTGATTAACCATGTTATACTGCTTGATTGTACAAATAACTGCGCCTGAATGCATGGTGTTTCGTTTGTTTGTGTTTTTGAGATATTAAGAGTTATTTTATGATATACTTTGAGATATTAAGAGTTATTTTGAGTTAAGTTTCGAATTTTATTATCGAATATTTAGATGTTCATCAGCTTTAATGAGCCTTAACGAACTTTTCAAATATAGATTTAAATTTAAGTATTTACTATTTTATTTTAAAAATAAATCAATTTAAGCACGAAAAATATTATATTTACTCGAATTTATTCTTTTATTATAAATAATTATTCATAATGTTAAACATTATACATTGTATCATATATTAAGGTTTCCTTCCTTCAGATAATAACCTCTACACCATATAATCTATACTCTTAATTGTATCCCCTAAACCCCTAAAATTATACTATATTAAAAATATATTATTAAAGTGTATAAATCAAAAATCGTAATATTTGTTTTAAAATATATAAGTAAAATAAAAAAATTTAAATATGCTTGCAAGAATTATTTTATATTATTCGTCTAACCCCTGCATTACATCACCTTAACCAAAACATTGTATCATCTAACCCCTAACTCACAAACTATATCCTCTAAACCCTAAAATCTAATAAGATCAATATGAAATCTGACAATATACTCAATTTTCAATTTAACAATATTCATTTAAAATTAAAACATACAATTTTGTTTGATATGTAACAAAATATTAACAAAAATATAATACAAACAGAAATTACGTGTAATAATTTTCTAAAACCAATGGAACAATCCATCTATATAATAAAGCTAAATAGTCAATTACTATTTATTTGGAGGGAAAGTTCCCCCTAAATTTCATTCCATGCACTTTCCCCCTAAATTTCATTCCATGCATACAGATGGATTATACACTATTCATTTATCTCTTATAAACAGTTCATAGATGTATTTGAATGTATATATAACAAATTATCGTATAATATTTTAATGGTCAATGTCAAATACATACAAGTATGTATTTTTTTAATTATACTACATGCAAAGAGGGTTATGAAATGTAGCTTGGTACCATGCATAGTTGTAAAATCATATTACACATAAAAAATTTATTCAATATTGGTGCGTGCAATGCACGAGATGTAAAACTAGTCTATATAATAAGACCAAGTAATCATCTACTTTTTATTTAGAGGGAAAATTTCCTCCATTTTCAATCACATGCATGCTACATAAATCTATATTATATATTGAAAGTGGTGGGCTGTCCACTCATTCTTCTCCCATAAACATCAAAGCACAACTAATACTATTTTTTTTTAATTTACATTGCTCCACCACTAATATTATTTAATCAATTCTATTTATTAATATATGTATATATATACATACTTACCTATCTCTATTTTTAATTTATTTTATTTGATAGTCCGTCTTTATTCTATCTTTATGCATATTACTTTTTCTTTTATAAGTGGAAAGATTGATTGTGTTTTTCTAAAATTTGGAAGTTATTTAAGTGGTTTTAATAATTTTAAATGTTTCCTCGTAACATTCACTATTAAGTGATAAGTATAATAAAAAAGTAAACAATAAATTTAAATGTAATCATATATGGAAATAAAGATCTATCATCGTATAATTTTGGTTAATAATCACTAATAATACACACACAGACGCACACATATATAATGAAATAAAAATAAATAAATGACTTGAATTGCTATGAGATTACCCACTTCAAATCTATATTATAATTTGTTTGTGAGTTTAATCTTATACTTAAATGGGTTGAAAGTTTTTTGTAATGTATAACTTATAATGATTGATAAAATCATAATATAGTTTTGAAAAATTACTAAACAATAATCCAAATATAAACATGCATGATTATGTTACTACTATTTTGATAATAAAAAATGTGACATTATCATCGATAAATTATTTACTTTAAATTTTTATTTTTTTAATATATCCTACTTGAATATACACATCATATAAAATGATAAAATTACATTTAATTAGTGTCATTTTCCTAAGAAAATCATCGCTTCTTCGTATATTTTATTTTTACTTAAAGTTTATTTTCGCTAAGTCTTATTTTTTTTTTAGATTTGTAATTGAATAATTCATTTAAAAAGTTCAGTGATGTATTTGAATGTATAAGTGATAAATTATCCCATAATCATACTAATATTTTTAAACAATCAATATTAAATATACAAGTCAATTATATTATAAAACTATATAAAAAATGAAAAAGTTATTAAGGGTTGGTCCGCACATTGTGCGGATGCAAAATTAGTATATTATAAATTCAAATTCTATGTCATGACCTACACTGTATTCTCTAATCCCTAAACCATGTCCTCTAGCCTCTTTGAAAATTTTAACAATTATGTCCCAATAATATAATTTTATTCATTAAATTATTTACTTTAATTTTTTTAATTTTTCATATATATTATATTTCAAGTTCATATGCTAATATATTATGACAGAAATATTTTATTAAATATTGTTTAGTACATTAATTGATCTATATATCATTTCAAATATTTAATTCTCGCATGACGAATCGCATGCTACAGATTATCACTATTTTCTTTTTTGAAGGGTACAGATTATCACTATTAATCGTGCTTTATTGTTGAGTGAATATGAACAGTTGCACGCAAACAATATTTTAAATTTTATATGTTCGAATTTCCATAAATCCTTGAAAAATAATAAATGCCATGAAATACTCAATGTATTCTCCATCTCCTTCTCTCTGTCCGTTTATTTTTTTTTGGGAGATGCTCCGTCTAGTCTCATCTTCTGTTTCCACATCGATATGGCAAACCCATTTTCCATCGATATCGCAAAAATACATTCTAAACTATATTAGAGTTTAGTACATCTTTGCATTAACTAGGTTGTCACATGCACGATGCGCAGCGTGTATGTATTATTTTTAATACAAAAAATAAACATTATTCTTATTTGAAATTATATTTAGTTCCTACATAACTCTAATCTTATGAAAATAAATAATATTTGTTAAAAAATTATTTTAAATCATATTTGATCCGAAATTCTATTAATGATAAGATTGGTGATTAGCAACACAACTTTTATTTGCTAAACTTTTAGTTTATTTTCGTAATTTATGAATGATAAATAAATTAAGTTATTTTATAATTTTAATTTAACTAAACATATAGAGTAAATATATTATTTATAAAAGCCATTTTCTGGTCTGTTTCATTTTGATTGTTAATTTGCCAAATCATAAAAAAACAGAGTATTTCTCAAACAAGAAAAAAACAGAGTAGCTAAATTTGATTTATTTTAATATTTATAATCATTGAAAATTAAAAAAAATATTTTCTACCCATTCTCTATTTACAATCCTTGCTCATCATTTAAGTAAATGAGACTATTTAATTTTAATTTAGTTCATTGTTAAATGACTAATAATAACTCAAAATAAAATTCTTATTTTATTTAATAATTTTATGATTAATTAATGATTATTATATTTTCACATGTTCCCATTCAGATCCCCAGGTACATGATCCGCTGAACAAATCAAGTCATAATATATTAATATAAATTGATTTTAATAATTCAAAAAATAAATTATTTGCTGAAAAGAAAAATCCTCCTGGAGCTTTTGTTTTAAAATGTAATTGGATATATTTGTCATGTTTTACACGAATAAGAGAATTAATAAATTATACTTACAAATTTATACATTCTAAATTATTCATTTTAATATTACTAAAATTTCAATTTACATCTTAAATGAATAAATAACAAGTAACAAAAATATGTCATGCACACCTACAAATGTAATAAAAAAATATTATAAGTTTGTGACTCTATTCATAACAACCCATTGGCCATCTAACTACCACACTCTTTTGCATGAAAAAAAAGGTCAAATAAAATGAGTCATGACCAAAATCATATAAAAGGTTTAATTAACATCATTTTTGAATCAAATGAATTATCTAAATAGTTTCACGATACCATAAAAAATGATTGGCAGAAAAGGACTTGAGCTCGAGCCTTATTATGTTCGGTTTGACAGTTTTGCGAGCCTAGTCGAGTTTGAAGTTTTTCTATGATTTCACCTTGGCCCACGTGGTATAAAATGTATTTTTTTTCACCAATTCCATATTTTTAATTTCAAACCCTAGTTTTTTTTTTTATAACTTAATTACAATATTAAATAAACCCACGCGGATGTCCCATCATAAACACGAACTTGTGACCTTTAAAGTCATGGGAAAGGTGCTTGTCACTGCACCCGAAGTGGTAGACATTTCAAACCCTAGTTACTCAACATTGTCGTTACTCGTTGGATTACCACAGCTCAACCGCTGCTCACCTCAACCCTCCCAAACCTTGGCGCTCCAACCTCTCGCGGGTCGTTTATCCAAGGTATGATTTTTCTGCTCCTGTTGTAGTTCTTTGTTTGCCCTCTTAATGACTTAATCTTCCTTCCGCGAAAGTTGGAGTAATCTTATGCTAATATACTATGTTATGAATTATGATGAACATAATTGGATTATTTATATTTATTTTATCTGCATCCTCATCTACTGGATTAATTTTTCGTTGGGTTCTTCACTTAAATCTGGGTCTCCATTTCCTCAGGCCCCGAAAGATTCAATCGTTAACTCAGTTGTGCGCAATTATGGGAAGAGTTTGTGAAGCTGGGCTCTTTAATTATGGAAAGAATTTGAAAGTGATGCTGGGCTCTTTAATCATGGGTGTTGGGCTCTACTCCAAATCTCTCTTCTGTTTACATCACTCTGTAGGGCCATTCGGCTCTTTTTGGCCCAATCATTCGTCGTTGCTTACCAAATCTGAATTTTTTTTAATTTGAATAATACTAAATTCTTACCCTAAGAAAAATAAAAAAAAAGAATAATAATTCTTCAAATGTCTTCGACTTTCCAAGTTTGACCCTTGATTCTCAAGCAAAAACCTTGTAGTAAAGTATAGAATTCTCTTAAAAAAGAGGCAGAGATTTCTTTTTTCCCCCACTCAAAAAAGAAAACAGATAATTTTTTTATGAAGGAAGAAAATGACAGGATTTTAAGCTCTAGGGTTATACAACTTGAGCTTCAGCTGCTTGACACGCACGCGCGCACACACGCTTAAACCTTGATTAACCCCATTTCCTGTATTTTGGTTGTAAGAAAGTTGAGATACAACTGTGAACTGAAAGATGGGGGGGAAAAACGAGAGCGAAAGCGGCAGCGATACGGCACTGGATTTGTTTCTGAAGATTGGATTAGATGAAAGGACGGCGAAAAACACCGTCGCTAATAATAAGGTCACTGCCAATCTCACCGCCGTCATTCACGAGGTATGTGTGCTCTTGTAAGCGATTGCATTGGACGGAGTGTAATTGCTGTGTAAATTAATTATTTGTGCATGTGGTCTTTTAGTAGTTCATGAAATATCTGGAATTTGGTTTTGGATTTCTGGGGGATTCGCAATTTTGTCATTGCGTTAAGGGTGGTTTATGGGTCTTCCGCAGTATTTTGTGTTGATGGTGATTAAGTGGTGTTCAATTTTGCATCCTGCTGTTCTTTTCTCTTTCTTTCTTTTGGGCTATCATTTCTAGAAGTTGTTAAAGTAAAATCTTTGTTATGATATGTGTTACTTGATTCTCAATGATGCGAACTTCATGTGACAATGCCTCAGATGTGTGCTTTTATCGGTTTTACTCTATGTTTGGTTGGATTGATAAACTTCTTGGCGTTTGAAGTCATTTTTGTGGTGATTATGCAGTGAGATATAAATAAAAAAGGATGATCTTGGCAAAGACTATTTTATTTTCTTATTAGTTCTGTTTTTCAATTTTGTATGTTAAAATAATGTGGGGAGTTACTGTTTGATTTGAATATAGAACGCAATAGTATTTTCTAATAGAGTTCTTTAACTGTTATTTAGCTCAACTTCAAATATGGTGTTGCAGGCAGCTGTAGAGAATGGTTGTGATCGGACTGTTGGAAATCTTCTTTACACGGTAAGATGACATTATCAAGCATTAACAGATATCTGTATTCTTGACTGGTAAAATTTAAGCTGCAGCTATTTAATTCCTTACATTAGCCTCATCTTGCCTCCTGTTTTATTTTTTCATTTTTTTTTCTATGTATCGGCTGATCAAACAAATTTATAGGTTATTCATTTCATTTCACGATGACACTCAAAATAGCTCGGAAACATTTTCATTAGGACTGTTTTGTTTGATGGTGATATTTTGTTGTTGCTGTATTATTGATTTTATTTTTGTATGCTATAAATTTTTACTTGCCCTAAATTGGTTATGGAGTATTATTTCCTTATTTTTGTATGATTTCTTTGACAGGTTTCTACAAAGTTCCCCACAAATGCACTTGTACACCGGCCCCTGTTACTTAAATATATTACTTCGTCAAAGGTCTGAAGCTCTTTATCTTTTATGGTTTTTTGCCCTTGGTTAATGCTTGGATAATTATTTTTTTCATCACGCTCTTTATGATATGTTTTTCTTATCTCTTGCAAAACAGTAGATAATCTGGTTTCTTATGGCTGTAGATTAAAACTCCTGCTCAGTTGGATGCAGCGTTTTCATTTCTTAGTGATATTGCTTCTGACAACTTGAAGGTTGATGATTTTGAAGCTGCTTGTGGTGTTGGTATGATGCAAAATGTCAATGCTCTTGATATGGAGTAATTTTGATAATTTTTTTGGATTTGGATTCTGGGTCATATAACCCTTTCTAAAGAAGATTTTCTACCATAAAATTTTTTGTATCCTTATTTGTTTTGAGATCCTAGCTATGACATTATTTGTGCTAACCTTATTGTATCAATCTGAACCATTATTTTTTAGACTGTTTTTCTTTAGCCTATTCGATTAATTATTGCTTCTTTGAATTTTTGTTTACTAAATGTTGAATCTTGTGCTTTGTAGGAGTTGAGGTTTCTGAGGAAGATATCAAACACGCTGTAGATGAGATCATTGATGAGAATAAAGCAGCTATTTTGGAGCAGCGGTATCGGACAAATGGTTTGTTTTCCATCTTTTAGTGTGGACTTAACTTCTCTTATATGTCAATATAAATATGTCTCTGCATATTTTTTGGTGAGTAGGAACTGGAACCTTGCTTAGTTTAATAAAGTGCGCTTAAGCGCTAGGCGCGCTTCGAAATCTGACAAAACACTTTTTGTTGACCGGAGCGCGCAGGTTCCTCTGAGTGCTGGAAAGGCGCTTGAAGCACTCGCCTCCGAGAAAAGCGCGCTTCGCGCTTGAACACGCTTTGGGGATGTTTTAGAAAACCTAACATTGGGCCAAAATTAATCAAAATTGGGCCAAAATTAATTAAAATTGGGCCCAAATTTTGTGAACCCATTAGTAAATTAATGAAATTAAGTAAGCCCATAGGTCTAATAACATCAATTTGGTGAGAAATCGATTAGCACAAAATCGTTCGAACGATATGGTGTTCGTGAAAGCGAATCGTCGGCTAGTACGACGCTTTCAACTTAGGAACACTGTTGATCCCATTCTCTTGAGTGAGATCGATGAAAGCAATGAGTGGTTGCTCGAAAGAATGGGTGAGGATGGGGAAGAAGATGACGCCTTTGTGTTTGATGATGATGATATTCTCACATGGGGTACAGTGTCTAAAGCTCCTGGAGCGGAAGAGCCTTCATACATGACCCCAATATCTTCAAGAGCAAGAAATGATGGGTCAAGTGTGGCTCCAATTGACAGAGGCAAAAGCATAGCATCCAGTTCTGGTGCTAAACGATCTTGTTTGGGAGGAAAAACATATGATGAGGAGGAAGAAGATATTGGAGTGTCTTCGGCTGGGGAAGAAGAAGATGATGGTTTAGAGACGGATTTTATCGATGATGATGATGATTAGATTTTTGAATTTTAATGATGTTAAGCTTAGACTTTTATGAATTATGAATCTAATATATTTACAATTAATTTCTGGTCTAGTTGTTTATTAGGTATCTATAATTTTAAAATTTCTTATCTAAGCAATAAATATCATATACATATAATTTATAGGTTATTTTTGTAAAATGGGTGCTTGGCATCCTTGAGGCATTCGCTTTCGCTTAGCACTTCATCGCTTCGCGCTTCGGGGCCTTGTTGCTTCGCCTCGCTTAACACTTTTTTAAACTAAGGAACCTTGTAGTTTGACTGATAATGTCGATAGAATAATATGGCTCTGCATATTGGTGCCATTATCAATATGGAAAATGACATTTAATCTCTAATGTTTCTTTTATGTCTTACACGTTGAATGATGTTATTTTTAGGCAGCTTGCTCTTGTGGGCATTTCCTGGTTGGTGGACTGTTAAATAAATCTTGTATTACCAGTACTTTCTGTTTATGAATAACATAATTTAGGGTGAATCTACTTCATTCATATTGCTTATATCTTGCACTTGGTATGTACATTTTGCTTCTGGCCTATATTTATGATTACAGCAACTAATTCTGTCAAAAGAACAAATGTTTATGTAGTTGCTCTTTATACTATTATTATGATTGTTTGTCTACTAATGTTTGATGTCTATACAGTTGGAGATCTATTTGCTCATGTCAGAAAGAAACAGCCATGGGCAGATCCTAAAATTGTGAAGGTAATTAAGTGATTACAGTACCTGCTAGAGCTATTCAGGAATCAGCAGAATAATACTAAGACCTATTTATATACTTGGTTATTATTTTACCTGGACAACTTCTGCCTCCAGAAAATGATTGATGACAAACTATATGCCCTGCTTGGTGAAAGAACAGCTGCAGACAATGAGAAACCTGCAAAAAAGAAAAAAGAGAAGCCTGCCAAAGCAGCAGTAAGCTAATGTTTTCTTAAGTCTTTTGTATGTGTGCGTCTCATTTTTATATGGACTGAATTTTTGGATGCATTCTCAGTAGTTTATTTTGTTCTGTGATTCATATGATATTGATTACAGAAATTGTATTACACGAGAATTTTTTATTCTTGTCTTCTGTTTAACCAGGATAAAGCAGTTGTTGAAGAGAAAGCTCCAGAAAAACCAACTGAAGAAGAAATCAATCCATTCTCAATATTTCCTTCACCTGATCAGAACTTTAAGGTAGCAAAATTTATAATGAGTTGATTTACCCAATTTTTGTAAGCTTATATTTTCAGATGGCTGAGTGGTATATTTTAACATCCTTTTTTGTTGGTCTCCAGGTACATACTGACATATATTTCAGTGATCGTCCTGTGCTTAGAGCATGCAATTCAAAGGAAATATTAGACAAACATTTGAAGGCCACAGGTGGAAAAGTATATACACGCTTTCCACCGGAACCTAATGGATATCTACATATAGGTCATGCCAAGGTAATTGATTGGCCTATCTTGCATCTGTGATTGTATATCTCTCGCGATTTCTCATGCCAGATCTGTAAATGAAACATATGTAGGCTATGTTTGTGGACTTTGGCCTAGCAAAAGAGCGAGGTGGTTGCTGCTACCTCAGGTCAGGAATGCTTCTATATAATTTCCATAAGAGGCTTCTATTCATTTCTGATATATATTTGATGTTCTATAGTGAAATTGAAGTTTGAAAAGTTTCACTCCTCTTGGAGTTGGTAGTGTGTTCATGATATTAAAATCTTATATGGCATACTCATATTAATTGCCTTGTTCAAGGTACCTAATACCACATTGACCGTTTGTTTGCTCTTTCACCATGAAAGGGCACTAGTGAAAGGGTGCTCAGGTTACTATACATATAAAAGTTATAGGATTCAGTGAAACCGTTTCACCACATCCAAGTTTCATTCATATTGTTCAGTTTTGTTAACTGTTTACTTTTCTGTATAGATAAAGTTTGGTAAAATCTAGATCAGCATCAATCTTTTATTTTCTTAAATTTAAGGGGCAATGGTAGAGAATACAAGACTTTTTTGTTTGGATTTCAATTAGAGATGGTTGGTAACAATCCTTGTCATGCGTGAATGGTGGACAAAATGTGAAAGCAGTTCACAGTCTGCATATTCTGCTGTTATATTAATCCGAACAATTATTCATTGGTCAAGGGTCAGCAGTCTACATTTTGCCATTTGAAAATGTTACAGCGTTCTAATCTTTGTTTAGTATATAGATATGATGACACCAATCCGGAAGCTGAAAAGAAGGAATATATTGATCATATTGAAGAGATTGTTGGATGGATGGGGTGGGAACCCTTTAAGGTACAATTCCTTTTCCCAAGTTTTACACTCGCGTACATCATCTAATATGTTGTGAAAACTCAGATTACCTACACCAGCGATTATTTCCAAGAGCTCTATGAGCTAGCAGTGGAACTGATACGGCGTGGTCATGCTTATGTTGATCATCAGGTGGGTAATTGTTCAAGCACTCATGTTATTTTCCTTCCTGGATCCTTCTAGAATCCTTTGTCTGATTATCTAATTCTACCTTTTATCAAGCCATTCTCATGTAGAGAATGTGCTTCAAAAGTTGAAATATTGTGAAAATGTTCCTTTATGCATGATTTTGATGCCAGGAATTGTCTTCATTGTTTGTTGCAGACACCTGATGAGATAAAAGAATACAGGGAAAAGAAGATGAACAGCCCTTGGAGGGATAGACCAATTGAAGAATCTCTGAAGTTGTTTGATGACATGAAACGGGGGTTGATCGAGGAAGGAAAAGCAACATTAAGAATGAAGCAGGACATGCAGAGTGATAATTTCAATATGTATGATCTAATTGCTTATCGTATCAAGGTAAGTGTCTTGATGTGAATGTTTTGACTTTGTGAAGCTTGAATGCTAATGTTCTCTTCTTTCCATTGTTCAGTTCACTCCTCATCCCCATGCTGGGGACAAATGGTGCATCTATCCGAGTTATGATTACGCTCATTGCATTGTTGATTCTCTTGAAAACATAACTCATTCTGTAAGCGACTTTTCTTGTGGAGTTATCTTTCGTATTGACTTTTGTGTATATTTTTATATCATGCTGCTACTTATGCGCACACTAAATACCTGTATGCTCGTTTTTCTACCCCAACTAGTTTTTTTATTGTTTGTGTTTTAACAATTAAAACAAGTTCTTTTCTTCTCGTTTCCTTTTATGTGCAGAGTTGAATAATTTTGATTGGTATTGCTAAGGACAGTTGTGCTTTTCCTTAATGTTCTGGTATATTCTTCCATGCAGCTGTGCACACTTGAGTTTGAGACACGACGTGCATCATACTACTGGTTATTAGATGCGCTGGGTATCTATCAACCTTATGTATGGGAATATTCTCGATTGAATATCACCAACACAGTGATGTCGAAGCGTAAGGTGCGTTACAGCATGCAAGGATGTGAATCGTAGTTCAATTTATGATAGGGACTGATCCTGTCTGGCATCATATTGCAGTTAAACCGCCTAGTGACAGAAAATTGGGTTGATGGTTGGGATGATCCTCGCCTTATGACTCTTGCTGGGCTGCGGCGTAGAGGTGTAACTGCAACTGCTATAAATGCTTTCGTTCGAGGAATTGGGATAACTAGAAGGTATAACATCTCTTAATTGTATTCCTCAATTTCTGCTCCTCCACATGCTAGATGATTATTAACAATCTGGGTACTGCAGTGATTGTAGTCTGATACGGCTGGATCGGCTTGAATACCATATAAGGGAGGAACTGAATAAAACAGTGCCTCGGGTAATGGTTGTCCTAAATCCATTAAAGGTGTGTAGTTTCCCAGTTTATGTTTTTGTCAACATATCATATTCAGTTCTTTTGTTGGCATACACATGTATAGATTTTGCATATAGGGATATGTTATGATGTATCGCCCATTTTATTCTATATTTCAGGTTGTAATTACTAACATGGATGATGCTGTGATGAATCTTGATGCAAAGAAATGGCCAGATGCTCCTGCTGATGATACATCGTCTTTCTATAAGGTAATATTTGTCTTGGTGTATTATCAACTGCTTTGAACTCCGATTTGTCTTTTTTCCCCCAATAATTTGGTAGACTACTAGTTCGGACTAGTCTGCTTACATTCTTCTTTTAGTTGCATTTGCTAGATGCAAATCTTCAGTACATGCAAATGATATTGCTGACCATTTTATTGTATTTGCTTGCTCTTGTAAAGGTGCCTTTCTCTAAGGTTGTGTACATTGAGCAATCTGATTTTCGTATGAAAGATTCTAAAGATTATTATGGGCTTGCTCCTGGGAAATCTGTCCTTCTCAGGTGTTAGTTGCTTGCAGATACTTTTAACGTTTCAGCATAGGTAGAAATTGGAGAAGCCACTGAAGTGTTCTTCATGATGTAGGTATGCTTTTCCCATCAAGTGCACAGAAGTGATTTTAGATAATGATAACGAGACTGTTCTTGAAATTCGTGCTGAGTATGATCCACATAAGAAAACCAAGCCAAAGGTAAGCTGTAAATTAATTATGAGAAACATGGATATGTTTTCCTAGAATTCTCAAATTTTCTCAAATTACTATGATATTTCTGTTCTTTAGGGCGTTCTGCACTGGGTTTCAGAATCTTCGCCAGGTGTTGATCCTCTTAAGGTGGAAGTTAGGTTGTTTGAGAAACTATTCAATTCTGAGGTTGGCACTTCTTTTTATCTTTGAGTCCACTCTTCACTTCCTTCAACTTTCATAGCAACATATTATAGAAACTTACCGTGTTTTTTTTCCTTCGAAACAAGAACCCTTCTGAACTCGATGATTGGCTTGGTGATTTGAATCCACACTCTAGAGTTGTTGTGAAGGGTGCATATGCTGTACCTTCTCTCAAGAATGCTGCAGTTGGAGATGGTTTTCAGTTTGAAAGACTTGGTAAGTACCTCAGTCCAGAAACTTCTCGTAATTTGGGAGCCCTTATGATCTAAATAAATATTAGATATAAACTTCTCTCGGTCAAGTTGGGGAGGGGGGAGTGCAAGTGCAAAATGTGATACATGCACCAGTTGTTAATGGAGGGGGAATTATGCATCTCATAGCGCAGACCAAACTGTTTTCTTCCAAACAGCAATTTTGTGTTGCATACAGTTGACTCATTTTTGTTACGTTCTTTTTCAGGCTACTTTGCTGTTGATCCAGACTCTTCCTCTGAAAAGCTGGTGTTCAATCGGACTGTAACATTGCGTGATAGTTATGGTAAGGGTGGGAAGTGATTTTGAAAGGACGGGGGACAGTGGTGTACAAATACGATATATTACTCATTCAGTAAAGTGAGTTTACTGTACTTGAAATTCTTCTAAGTGAGATTGTCATTTATATTCTGTTTGAACTACTGTAGCTTGTGGTGTTTTTTGTTTGCTTACGTGATAGATTTCTTTCAGAGAAGAACTCGCCTGTAAATGGAATTTCCAACTCTTTTTTGGTTACGTGTTTAGTGTTGCATTTTACTTAGTAAAGTCCCTTCTCCATTAATCTTTTGCTTAAACTAGTTCCAATCACCGATCAGTTAATTTTGATTTATAAACTCTACACGGTCAAACTGCTAAATCAAGGTTGGCGGTAATTGTAGCATCAAAAGAAAAAAAACATAAAAAATTGTGCAGATGGAGTTTGATAAGCGTGCTTTCATTTCGAGGGGCCGACCACCGAATGACAAAAGCCTAGGCGAAATCTGAATGGAAAAAATGTGAGGTTAAAAATAGCTAGTAGGACATTGTCAAAAAGTGAAACAGAAAAAGAAATTGCAAGAGGTCTTAAAGAGTACGCAAAATTTTATAGTGGGATATTTGACATAATTAATTTATAAATAAAAGAACAAACCTAATAAGAGGTTGAATGGTTAGTTAAAGAGTTCGGTTATGCATGCTATGATACGTTAGTTTCCAAGTTTTCTTTTTTTATTCGAGAGGCCCAGTTTAGTTAATCGCATGTTATTTTGGAATTTGCATTTTAAGGGTGTGCCAACTATCTTATATTTGATTGATGGAAATATCCACTTCACCTCATTGATTTTAATGTCGACCCTCGTCAACTTTTGTTATCCAGCAGTTAAAATGGAATAAAAACTCATGTTTGCGGGGTCCATGATTTTATTGGAAGCAAGCCTCAAATGCATCCCCTTACGTCTGTTGCTCATTAAATTTCATTTTTTGTCCTAACACTAAATAATCCGGACTAAAAGTATGTGGTTAAAACTTATTTTAAACGGGTCTAAATAACATACTTTTATAACTCAAATTCAAATGAACAAGAAATTATTTAGTTAAATGAATAGATCAACTGTCTAAATTATTTAGGCAATTTAACAGAAAATCTCATCAAAATATATTTATAAAATCAAAATAAAATGAGATCATCTTTTATGGGACAAAAAAATTTGCAATTTACTTGTATACAATAAATAGCTTTGTTTTTGGAAAGTACTTGAAAATTATGCTAAATTAATTGGCCAAGGTAGTCAATAATTCTATGGCAAAAACTTGCGTTTGATCATTTAAATGATTTAGATGAATTTAAATAGTTTATTTTCCACCAACTTAAATTCATACTCGTTCTGAATTCTGAATTCAAATCAATATCCCTCATGAATTTTACACAAAAATCCGTCGAAATTATTTAGAAGGCATAATCGTAGACCTCCTCTGGTTTATAGGCGCCCTCAATAGATTGGCGGTGTATGAATGAAAAGTAACTGGTGGCGTAGATTAGTCAACTGGAATCATGTTTGATCGTCCACTTGGTCACTAACCAACTTCCTCTCTCTCGCTTTCGAAAAAAGAAAAAAAAAAGAAAAAGAAAAGAGAAATAAAGCAGCTCCCTCTCTCTTTCTGCATGTCAGCATCCACTATTTTCGAACTTGTCCTGAATCTTATTAGATTTTCTCATTCTTTTCTACCACATGATGTTTACATATGCAAATTGAATTCCTTAGAAATAGTGACGTTTGATCATCCATAGCACATGTATTTCGATTAATACACATAGCCCGTATGTAAGTGGAACAAATTATGCATTCATAATCTCATGGGACACGATTCCATTTTATTTTGATCATAAAAATTTATTTTTAATTTAATACTTGTATTTTTTTATTCCACCAACAAATTTTTTCATCAAAATATTTTTTGCAATTTTAGTCTAAAACATAATTTGACATTTTAAATTTCAATTCTTTGTATCATTAAGAACAATGTATGTCAAATATAAAATAAAATGAGCAAAAAAGTACGTGATTCATATTAGTAATTCATCAATTTTGGGACCATATTTGTAGATTTTCTCTATGTTCCTTAGGTCGGTTGGAGTTGTTATGAGAATATTAAGATGAAATTTATTGTAATTTGCACTCTTTAATTAACAAAATTGACATAATTTTAGGCACCATATGAAAGATTTATGCTCGTCTTATTTTATTTTCATGTCAGAGATACTTTGATGAGATTATTTTGTAATATTAAAAAATAAAACTAGCATGTAATATAAAGGTTAGTACATTTTAAAGCCAAAACTTAAAAAATATGTTAAAAAGCAAATTTGGAAAATTAAATAAATTAAGAAAAGACCAAAATTTAAAAAAGTAAATCGAGGGGACAATATAAATATCAGAAAATGTTGCGAGAATTATTCATTTCTCTATAACCGGGCAATGACTAAAAGTATTTTGATAATTTTTCCTTTATTCGTAGATATATATAATTACGGGTGACGATCCTTTTCAAGTGAAAGTTTTCCAGAATGAAGTGCATGCGCCCTTGTATTTTCCTTGATACTGTGCAGTCAATCTTCCATTCATTGGTTCAGTCTTTCTCTCATCTCATCCTCCCAAATTTCAACTTGGGAATTTTCGTTCCACATGTTCAAGAAATAATAGATGCTTGCAACACTATATATATATTCTGTTGCCCATAAATTAAAACGGTTGCGAAATAGACGATAAATTAATGGTGATTGCTATAAATCATTTCGTCAAGATTCACCGCCTCAAGGACTTTATGAAATTTACATTTTGCTGTGATGCTAAAACAAGTTATTGGCAAACTACAGCCCCTGATTATAAATTGTGTAGGATCTGTTAAACCTTTTGCCAAAATATCCTAATTACGAAAATAAATTATTATTATTATGACTTGATTCAAAATTTTTCAGACTTCACAACTCAGTGTAAAGTTCACTTCAACAATTTTCAAACTTAATTAGGACAAATTTCTAATTGGCAACTCAAGGATGGAGACCTGTAGCTACCACTAACTTCATAGAGAAATTTGGAACACAAACATAATCCTCCGGAAAATTTATAGATCATTTATAACCCCAAGCCATCGGTGTACATAATTCAGACCACATTGATTTCCCACACACGTAATTAAACTTTACCAACAGTAACACAAAAAAAAAAAGGAAAAGAAAAAGACATGATCTGTTTTGTTGTTGGCCCTGTGACAAAAAGCAAGAGCCGTAATGTAGAGTATAACAACTGGATGATTATGAATGTAACGCAATATTATAGCTGTAGCTAGAATTGCCACAACTCATCAGTGTTCCAAAAAGAGGTCTGATGAAACCAATCGTCATGAGTGGAAATTTGGTGACACCCCAAATCAGGAATATCCAGGAAGCTGAATTCGGTTGAATTATGGTCGGGAGAGTGGTTAGATTGAAGTGGTGTAAGAGTGGGAGTTTGATCTGATATTGCTTGTTGTTCCATTTTTTGCAGCAACGTGGGCATCAAATGGAAGCGAATGACTTGTTGGAACTTGGTGCTGTTGGAATCAAGCTTAAGCTGGCGTGCCTGTTTTTGCACTCTGCTCCTCCAATAATTCTTTATTTCGTTGTCTGTCCTGCCTGGCAAATGCTGAGCGATTTTCGACCACCTGCATGCGTGTGCATGTATATGTATGTATTTATGTATATCAATCGCCTGTAATTAATTAGTTGTAATTTAGTATTAGTATTGTGTAAGTAACCTGTTTCCCCATGTGGAATGGAGTTGGAGGATCAAAAGCTGTTCGTGGGGGGTTAGATTTCCACGTTTGGTTTGGGGGTTGAGATAGTTCAACCATCTCAATCTGCAGCTTTTTCCTGTTCTTCTAAGCCCTGCATCCACCCCACATGCAATTACTTACTTATATCAAAAGATCGAGATGAGATTTGCTTGCACCTGCAGATTTGGCTGACGAATTCCATCTCCCTATACCATGAGATGCTATGTACTGAGTCAGAAGATTATCTTCTTCTAGTGTCCATGGCCCTCTTCTCAGCTCACCTCCATCTCCATCCAACTTACTGCTACCTTTACTCACCATCTCACAAAATAAAAACAAACACGCACACACAGAGAGAGGACAGAGTTTAATTCTTATGTTGGGGTTGAGTGTTGAAGTGGCGAGGTTGTAGGATATAGAAAGCTAGAAAGAGGTTTTATTCAGCTCTCTTGTTACACAATCGTGTTATACGTTGTGTTTCATTTCTTGGAATATTTCTTACTAAGAACAAAAAAACAATATATTAGGAAAAAGTGGAGCCCATTTTGGGAGTTTTCTCCATATATATGATATGATATGCCTTTATTTTGTTCCTTACAATAATAGCACACGTAGAACTTTAAAATTCTTTGGTTTGAGGCTAGTCAGCAAGTGCAATGAACTAAGCGAATCCATTGGTGAGCATCTATCACCCCGGAATTTTGCGGAGATTACATAAGATGCTGTGAATTTACTATTCCATTGTACAAAACACTAAACAATTATTAATGTAATTAATTTTACACTAGTTTTGCATCCGCACATCGCGTGACCCAACAATATTACTCATGTTAAGATTGATAAATAAAATTACATTTTAAGCTATTAAATATATTTTATTTTTGTCCATCAATATTTTCAATATAACTATACTATATGTTATTAACTACACATTGTATTATATGTATAAATGAATTTAACAAAAAGAAAGAGGAAAAGAAATAAAAAACTTACACAAATAAAATTTGATGTGAAAAATTGGATCGATTTAAATGATAAATTAAAAAATCATAGTTTTATTTGTTTAAAAGAAATTAATATAATAATAAATTTAAAAGAAAAAATAAAATTGGTGAAAATATTATACTTTTAGAGAAAAATGATGGAAGGTAACTTAATTGAACTTTTTAATTACTCATAGTAAAAATATATATTATAATATAATAAAGAGTAAATACAACAAAATAAAAGTTAAAAAAGTAGCGTTCATAATAAGTTAAAAAAGTAGCGTTCATAATGTGTTATTTTCTAGATGGAAATGAAAAAAAAAATAATTTTAATAAATTATTCTAATTTAGTATATAAATAGCCAACAAATTATTAAAAATAATTTAAAATTTCAAAAAACACAATCTATCTTTCCAGATCTTATTAAAAAATAATATACATATATATGGACATAATATGGATAGATTAGCAAATAAAATAAATTAAAAATAGAGATACTATATATATAGTAAATAAAATAAATTAAAATAATATAAATGATGATGTTATGGTTAGTAAATAAAAGGAATTAAAATAACATTAGTGATTGTGCGAGTGTTTAGTAAATAAAGTAAATTAAAAAGTAATATTAGTTGTAATTTGAATTTTTTTGGAGGGAGATAAATAATGCATACCCCATTACTTTTTAGATGTATGGAAGTAAAAAATGGAGAGAATTTTTCCTCTAAATGAATAGTGATTGACTATTTGACTTTATTATATAGATAGATTATAAATCCACTATTTTTGTGTTGTTTTAACTGTCATGAATTGTTTTAACTGTCATGAAAGAGTGTGACAATAATTAAAATAATATATTGTGTAACGAGCTCAATCTAAAAATGTTAATTTTGTCCAGCTGAATAATTCCACCAATTAATTGTGATTCCTCGGCAACTTTAAAGGTGTACTCGAAAAGATGTTTTTCGTGACGAAAGGATAGAGGGCTTTGATATAGACTGATTGTAGTGGAAAATATTCAAAGTAAATTAAACAGTAAAATCAAATCATGGGTCATGATAAGATTGTATTTCTAGAAAAAAAAAAAAAAGTAATTTAGCTAATAAGCTTAGCACAAGAAATAGTTAGGATAGGATCCCTTTTGTCTTTAGCTCCCAGATTTACTTTAAGATTCGGCAGCATCCAGTGTTAGATTGCCTTCCTTTTATAATTTGGGCAGAATCTGATTATGAAATCGAAGGACTTCTTCCGAAAAATTAAAACATAATTTATAAATATTCAAGATGATTATTTAATTCATTCCATATTTTTGTTGCTTCAAAATCATCAAATTTAAGTGAACTTGTAAAATGAGCAATATTATATTGTTTGTGAATGCAGGTAGCAACGATCAGTATATATGTGTGTAAGTGTATTATTAAGAATTGAAGAGGGGTAACGAAATGTATTTAGCATGTTACCATAATTTACATAGTTGAGTGGAAGGAAAGAGCAAAGAAATGCATCTCAATTGTAATGGGATGATTCCTTGTTGCTTCGTTTCCATGGAATTTCTGCGCTAAGAAACGTGCTTGACCATAACAAAAAAGGTGGGATTAATCCGTTGATGGCAAAATATTTGTACCTAGCTACTACTTTATAAATAGGTTCCAAGATTAATTGCGCTTCAAGACAATGATGTTTCCTTAGAGCATCACTTCCTTCGATTTCCCCTATGCCACTTTTACGAACATTCATGATAATGAATACAAAAGATTCATTATGCAAATTTTGTTGACTTCTATGCCATCTGCCACCTTTTACATAGTAATAATGAGACACGAATCAAACTAAACATTTCTGCTAGAAAAGAACAGAGAATTAAACTCATTCTGACACCTATTTGATTATATTAAAACCCCTGTGGTGGGGTTTAACATTGTGAGTTTAGATCAAATTTCATCCTCAGATGTCAAAATCGAGATATGGTGCATTGCTTCTGGACAAGGTAAATGAAAGTGAAACTACAAGCATCTCCAGAATAGTCTTGAATATGATTAGAAATCAATCGATATGGTGTTTATATTTCTAGATTATGCTTACAGTTATTCAAGTTTCATTTATTTTTTAATTTTAATTGGACAATGAGGTTGTTTTAGTAAGTTAGAATATTATAAATTAAAGTGTCATATCATGTCTCTCTTCCTTCATTTCAAATTTTATAATTATCTTAAAAACTTTAAACAATTATATATTCCTAGATTGCCATCTATTTTCACATATTATATGTCAATTTATTGATATATTTTATGATCTTTCGTACATATCGATATATATATTCAAAATTAAAAAAATCATACAACATTGCAATAGATGTTTAATTTCTAATATATACAACAATTATCTAAATCGATCATAACTGACATTTCTGTTAACCATAATAACATATACGGAGATGTTATTTATTTTACGATTGTCAAAAGTGCTATTTATATAATGTAGTATTGTTTCGAATGTTTGTATTCATAGCTAAATATCATAGAGTACGATCTTAAATATATTCGAACAACATATACTAAACACAATATTATTAGTTGTTAAATAATATTAAAATTTAAAAAAAAAATCAAAAGTAAATTCTATTGATTCTCGAGCACATATTCAATTATTTTCTAAAAGAAGATCAATTCTCAATATGTACTACATTTCCTTTTCTCCAATAAAAGGAGTGAAAGTTCCTCATCCACATTAGTAAACAGAAAAAAGTGTCCTAGCTAGTCTACCATTTCGGGGTGCAGCGGTAAGTACCTTTCCCATAACCTTAAAGGTTAGGGATTCGAGTCTATGTGAAAACATCCGCTTAAATTTATTTAATATTGTAATTAAATTTAAAAAAAAAAGTGTCCTAGCTAATTAGTGGGAGTGTGCCATATGAAACTGCAGAACAGGATGTTTCAAATTAAAGTTGGGCAAGCGATGATGGGAAAGCGTACGTAATTAGTCGTGCTAATGGGCCTCGTTCTCTGACTGTCCTCAACAGATTTGCTTTTAAAAACCCAATTAGTGCTTATAACAATATATTATGGTATGATAACAAAAAAATTTAAATGAGAAAAAATCTTATAAATACTTTTAAATTAAATCAAATCAATTGTATTTTTTTCAAATTGTGATATAAATTTGATTGAATTATGCCATTTTTTATTTTCTTAATTGTCAGATATTATAGCCAGACCTTAGTAGACAATAGCATAACAAATTGTTATGGTTAGTAGTGGTGAGCATTCGGTATATAGGTGAAGTTTTTGTTAGTGCTGTTGGATTATTTTAATAATCGTGTGGATGTTTAGGAATACAGTTTTATGGGTTTAAATTCCCTTCCATCTCTCTTCAATATAATATAAAGTTTAAAGGTTATATTAATGAAATGTTATTTATATAAAAATGAAAGGATGCAACATTTCATATATGTTAGGAAAACATTATTGCAGAGACATATTTAAATGAACAATCGCAACCGTTGGGATCAAATAAAATAAATAGTCACAACTGTTGGGACAAAATGAATAGTGCTGGGACATAGTGAAAAGTCACAACTCTTGATTTATTATTTGATCACAACCTTTGGGACACTATAAATATGTCCATGGGTTTTCATTTTTGGCATCATCGAAAAAGAAAATAAAAGAAGAAGATCGAAAAGGAAAAGAATGAGGAGATCAAATCGTGCAAGCGAAAACGAAAGCAACTTCAACAATTGCACCATGGATGGAGGTAAGTATATTATACTTTCATTTAATTGTGTATTGGATGAATCATATTAATTCAAAGAGATCTTGCAAATAATAGTTAACAAAGTCTGGGACGCACCGAAATTTATAAAATAAGTACCCAAACTCTTGAACTCGAATTTCATGAATACTCGACTTGCATCATTGCCTACTTGTCAGACGATGGCGCCGTGGGGATGGGCTCTCGCTAAGGATCATATAAGAGCACGGAGAAAAGGGGCTTTGGGTGGATAGACGCACTCGCCTGGAATTTTATAGAATGCTCTATTTGCAATAACGGTAATTTTATGAATTTTTGAGAAAATTATGGTTGTCATGTTTATAAATTTGATGTTAATTTTTTAATTTAATTTAAGTAGGAGAGTGACATGGATACGTAACGGTCATATAATTTTTCATTGGATGATCTATCAACACCATTAAGTATAGAGGTTCTGAATAAAAAATCTTGCAATCTTTCGGATATTACATCATCATGCAATCAATCTTTCAGGTCCTGAAATAGCTAATCAATTATCTTCCGAGTAATAAATCGATAATTCTCCTTTTATTATTATTATTATTATCATCGGTTGTCTATTCAAAGAAATTTATAATTTGAACTTGACTTATCTTTACGAAGAGGAATATTTTTATATGATATATTCATTTAATCGGGATCTCCATTTTTGCTGAAGTTTTTAAGGGAAAAAAAATAAATTAAACTCTGGGACGAAGATTGGATAGTGAGAAAGTTTTTATTTTCATTTTTTGTGAGTTGGAAGAATGAGAAAGTTAACCAAAGCAACTGGGCTAATCCAATGAAATGAGACTTTGCGAAAACTGAACTCCTTCGTTATTAGGTTTATTATGTTGTTATCAGAAAGTATGTCTTTTTCTATGATGTATCATCCTTAGTTGAAGGAGAATTATTGCCCATATATCTATATATATATATATGTATATATGAAAATGAACTAACATCACTTGATGAATGTCATATATAGGCATGGGCCACACGATGACTGTTTATGAACATCAAATCACTCATCTTAGTATTTGGAATTTCAAAATGCTTTCAAATATATATATACAGTAAAATGTGATGTGATCAAATCACTTAATATAATTCAATGCATCCATACTGTTGATCATTGAGCTTTATAGATAATTCTGTTAATGTGCTCACCAAGAAGGATCTAAAATAAATATAATAATTAATAACGTAACACAGGTTCAATGACAAACATAATTCGATATAAATATTAATAACGTAACACAGGTTAAATGACAAACATAATTCGATACAAATATATGTATAGTGTCAAATAATCGTGTCACAGAATTCTCCATTTCTACCATTAATGATCAGAAATTCAGAATTAAAAATTCAAAGAGGCGAAGCTGCTAGCTGGAACTGGGAAATTCCTTCATAGTCACCTCCCATAACTTTCTCCATTCCACCTTCATAACCAATGGTTCCTCATTATGTTAGGAACTATAGTTTAAAAAAGAACATTTTAATATTAATCAGGACATGATCGACTGTTATCCAAGTCAATTGTGGCTTCAGCTTCAGATGAGTTGAAATCGTAAAATAAACTTGCTGCAGACAGCTGCGTGGACAGAAACTATAAAAAAGGAAAAATCAATTAACTGAAAAGAGAGAGATTTTATCATAGTCCAATGAATTATATATAGAAAAATAACATATCTTACATAAATCTGGTTTTGCGACGACCGTACATAGTTAATTATTACATCCAACATCACAGCCATCCGCATCGTCTGCAGATAATTGAACATATGTAAAATAGAAAAATAAATAATCATATATATTGAACTGGATGAATGTATATTGAAAATAAATATCAATTACCTTATAACACCCTGGAACCAAATCCTGCAAACATAAATAATAGAATAGTACCCTTTCTGCCAGACTGTGGCTATCAGTGGCTTGCTCTCTCTTTGCTCTAACATGAACAGCATCTTTAGGCCTCTGAATTTCTCTTTCATGAGTGTTTCTCTTTCTTTTCTTCCCACCATCATTCTATCATAAAATGAAGTAATAATGAATATAAACATCTTATTTATTTGTTTCTTACACTGAAAAAGTACATGCTCTTGATGCTTTATACTAAGAACAGCATCAGCAGAAACAGAAGGAAAGGAGTTCAACATAATCTCAGTCTCGGGCATCGTATTCATGGTCATGTTGCTGGCCGGTGGAAAAAAATGAGGCATCATCGGATCGAGCACCGGCACATTATTAGGCCAACTTGATCTCAGCATTTGATCATCGTAAGACATGGGGTGATGATCATTGTTGGATGAAGGCATGATACCATGGTAATTTATGTTGAGGCCTTCGAATGTAGCCACGTTATTGAGTATGTTTGTTGATGAAGAATTCATTTGCAAAACCAAGTTTTAGGGACTTTGGACTTGAAACTTAAAGCTATCCTTGTATATGATTGGTATTATAAGATGGATATATATATAGGCGTGCATTATTGTGATAACTCATTTTCTATAATAATTTATAATTCACATTATTATATATTATTTAACACATTATTAGTTAATATGTTTGTGATTATTGTGTTTTTACAAATAATGATAGATTATTATATAATAATGATACTAATACAACAATGGTCAATTTATTACATAATAATGTACTAACTAACACATAATAATAATGTAGTTATTAGATTAACATGTTAAGAAAAATTGTTATCTGAATATAAATATATATTTGTTATTTGAATATAAATATGTATATGTGTGTGTAAGTTTTCGGTCATCATGAAATGTGTTTCAGCTTTTCTGAATAATGATTCTAGCATTTTGGCCCATCTAACTATTAAGTATATAATATGACAACATTTATTTTGTTGTTTATCTTTTTCTTGAAAATCTATCTAATATAATAAAGGAGTTCCGTAACTGTAAATTTTTCCCGTCAAAACTATGCCCATTTCCCTAACCCATTACATTCATGGGGAGTTAAACATGTGCATAAAACTACTCCCAATAACCGGTCAACTTAAAATGCAATGCATCGTTGTACAATGTCTTATTAATTTACTTCAACAATTTCACGATAATATGCAAAGATATTAAGTAAAAATCAAAGTTTCAAAAACCATTCCAGATTACACAAATAATTCAGTTCGGTTAATTTGGCTGGCAAAAATGGCTGAAATCCGAACAAGTATGTATTCGCGGTAAGAATTTGCAGTGCTGGAGTAACATTATGGGATGAGAGACTTTGTCTCCTGTCAATGGTCTGCCGTGAAAATGGCAAATAAATACAACTCTTAGTGAAAATGCAAAATAAATAGATTCAACTTTCTGCTATTCAAGATGATATATAGATCGAGTTTGCCGAAGCTTTTTTCAATTCTCAGTTGCAATACCATTGTTTGGTGAGTAGGTTGACAAGGACAATGTAATCAAAGCTAGTGATGGTAAAATTTGTAATTTCTATTCCCAATATGTTTACTAGAGATTTGGCGAACAATTGTAGTGAGAAAAGTTTCTTTCATAATGGTGGAAAAGCTTATAATGAGGTACGGCAAAGATGAGAAGAATGCCTTTTTAGTTCAAAATGAACCATAGTTGCATGGGCATAAGAAAATAGAAAGTGGAGATTGGAGAGGAGAGGGTAAGAACCAAGAAATGGAGAGGAAGAAAGATGGTGCATAAGAAATGAGAGCGAAATTGTGGGGGAAAAATTTGTAGTTGATGGGAGGAGCACAAATAGTAGTAGGATGAGATATATTCAGAGCTTAGAATAACAACTAAATATACTTATTTGGTTCATACTCCTTCGAATTTTCTCCATTTTCTTTCTAAACTTCTCATGATATGATTTTACTGTATCAATTCTATTTCTTCACTAATAATTGTTAATCATTTATATTCTAAATGTTATAATAAAACACAGCATATAAGCCACTATTTTAAATTATATACAAGGGGAACATCATGAATTCGAACCGCAATTAAATACAAAATCATGGTTAAAAATACACATTTTTGAAGAAACGCGTACTCACCAGCAAGCTAATTGAAGACTCCAAAAATCGTTTAATTTGTAAAATAAAATTTTAAAATTGTAGAAAACGTATTATAAACATAAATTTAACTATTTATAACCCCTAAATATTCGCTTTAAATTTTTCAGTAAATACCAAAAAATTATTTTATTGCAGATTATACTGAAGTGTGATGGATGACGAATTGACTATAGAAATCCCTCTAAATACTATAGCATTTTTTTTTTCTCAAGAGACAATTTTTTTTCTAAAAGAAGATGATTTTCTCTTTTTTTTTACATTTTTTTCCGTTATTGTTCATTCCTGGAAGAAAACTTGATGTAGTAAATAATTTCTCATAACCTAATATATATACTTGTGGGACGCACATGCACATTTTTTTATATTCAATTATTTTGAAGGGCAATTGTTGCACGTGTTATAAATTCTCAAGCTCTCTCATCTTTGTTTGTGTTCCACATTTACTTTTTTTTTTTCATGGTCAACAGCATACTATTTTTCTCAGCCTAAAAGAACATATTAATTTTCTAATTATATTTTAGAATGAATATCAAACAAATAAAATGAAATTAAAATTATTCTATTGATACTAATTTATTATTCACTATGAATTACAATTATATGAGAATTTGGAATTTTTGAAAACATATTTCCATTCCAAGTTTTGATAAATCCATTTTTTCGAAACATGGATTTATAGATGGCTCATTTATTGATCAACAAATCCATTTTTAGTATTATAATTTTGAAAGTATTATCTTATGCATCACACCAGTGTAAAACTAATATTCTACTATCATTGATTTTTCTTACATTTGTTGAATTTTTTGCGTGATTTTATTTATGATGTAAAATAAAATTTGTATCTATATCTAATCTCATATAATAATACTTGCAATTAACACATTTTTAATTGAAATTTTTAAATATTCTTAATTCAATTTAAGATTGTAAAATCTTTACTTTTTCTAAAATTAAATAGTAAATATTAACATGTGTTCTACTAAATCATTGGTATATTTATTTTCTCAAATCAAATTTCAACGAGTGAAAAATTCTAGATATATCTATATCAATTCAATTTCCTCTCAAAAAACATCCTTCATAATTAATATTATTTTTACTCATTAATCTATCACATCCCCGCTACTATTATTTAGTTTGTTTTATGAGTATTTACTAATCTATCGACATTCTATATTGTTAGGAATTTAGATGTTTTGATGATGTCGGAAA
>AYJT01048341.1:0-20685 GCA_001278415.1 Ocimum tenuiflorum
TTACGAAGTAGATCTGACGTGAAACCTAATTTAGTAAAAACAAGTATGGCTAGCTAAATGGACAAGCTGTAAATAATTGGGTAAAATCCAGAAAGAAATTGAAGACATCGTCAAAAAAGTATGGAAAAGCAATATTGCACTGTACAATATATCGACATTTTTATCCAAGCAAAGAAATATATTCTGTACAAAGCATTAAGTTTTAGCCGAATCCAAACCCTTCGTTGCCTTCATGAATTGCGAGCAGCAGCCTCTCCTCCAAATGCTGCTTAGAGGGATAGTCTGGTAGATCCAACTGATTGAAACTGCATCCACATTTGAGAATACTTGTAAGCAAGATCAACCCCGATGGATCAACTAATACAGAATATAACAAGAACAGCATAAGATCCTTTACCATGTATGAGCTGAAGGCAAGTGTTCTGCACTGCCATAAGCCTTGTGAATCTGGAACTTTTGAGATCCTGAAATTCCTTGCAGTGCACTAAATCCTTCCAAAGGAACCTGCATCAAAAATTAATACAAGAAAATGCTGTTCAACAAGTACAAACCAAAAGTTATTTGAAGACATAATAACACCTTGTGCCAGAAAGAAAATGTGTTGTGCCAGCAAAATATGTGAACATATTCTCAATAGTTTTAGGTAAAAAAGAAAAAGCTTAAGTTTCGGACTGCAACAAAACTGGCATTTTATGCAGCAAAAGAACAAGTAATGCAAGTCTACAGATATACCAAAAGACCTGACCAAGCACAAAAAGGAGGCAAGAGATGTAGATGACCTCGCATTCAATGAGGACAATGAGTAAGGTTGATTCTGGTACAAGCAAAATATAGAAATGCAAGAATGATATGGGAATTTGATAGCAAGGAATTTGCAGGCAAACTACATAAATTATGATAACATGTACGTTGGACGGCCTTGATTGATGGACATTAGTCAGGTCCCATAAGGAATAACAAAAAATACCAAAACTGATTGGGGCATTGCTTTTGTGTCAATAGGAGGAAATCCATTAAATAACAAAACGCGCAAGCATCATATAGCCCTGAAGTTGACACACTTCAGATGCACAAAAATGACATAATCACAAATGAAATGCAAAGCACCTTTGAGGTCCCAGTCACAAATTGTAGCAGGCGAGCCTTATCTTCTTTACTGAGTCCTTGAACAACCTCCCAGAACCATTGAATCGTAGGTGAAGCAGCAGTGTATCCAGAGTACTCGGTGTTTGCCCTCAGATCATCCACTGAAAGATATTAGTCCGTTGTGTAAGATAAAAATGGTTAACCACAAAAGCTTATGCAATGAGAGGAGTTATCATGAGATGTTAAGGAGACAAACTAGACAGAACTCACAGTCAATGTCTGGCAGCCCACTTATAAGGAGTTCTAGTTCCTTGTCATGGAAAATCGATATCAAATCACGAGGAATTAACTCATTGAAACCCTCTAGAAAAGCATTAATCTGAGGACGAATAGCTGTTGTCAATCGATGCTCAGCAACTAAATCAACATACTGGTGCTTGTTTTCCTCAGTTACTCTAATATTCCGACCACCAGGGATCAGTTCATAGTCAGTTACCTGTACAATAAAGCCACTCACAATTCAAAAAACATACAATTTATGTGTATCGATTCATACAACCAGAAAAGATACATACTTGAGCACGTTCATACAGAATCAGCTTCTCTTCGTCAGCATCAATGCTAAATGTTAAGTCCAGAACATCACTAATATCATTCTGAAATGACAATTAAAATATAAAGATGAGTAGCACCATAAATGACT
The DNA here is from genome assembly GCA_001278415.1 of Ocimum tenuiflorum. Classification (NCBI taxonomy): domain Eukaryota; kingdom Viridiplantae; phylum Streptophyta; class Magnoliopsida; order Lamiales; family Lamiaceae; genus Ocimum; species Ocimum tenuiflorum. Next base: position 1,790 of record AYJT01048341.1, read on the forward strand.
CTCAACGGCTCGTCCACATCAGCAAAAGAAATTGGGAAGGTTTGCAATATTATTACCTCAAGCATCCATTTTAAGTTCTTGAAATAATCTGGATCAATAGCTTCAATGTCATGATATGTCACTTTAACCCCAAGAATATGCTTGTAAAATGACCTAGTGAAGTGGACATCAAGGAGCTGCCCATCAAATAGTGCCTTCCCTACCTGTAACATAAATAAACTCATTAGATTTTCCAGTTAAGAGTCTTTTCACATCTGAGGATAATAAGAAATACTTACAACTCGTCCAACAAACTTGAAGTAAGAAAGATGCTCTGTTTGGTAAACAGAGTTGGGGTTTGGCTGAAATGTTGCATCATTTCCAACTGTTGTAAATAGTAACGCGCCCTTGTCAAATATTACTCTGGATAGCAACTGATACCATTCCCTGGTAAGACCACCAGCATCAATCCCTTCCTCCCCCTGAAAATGAACAGTCAATCGACCCTTCAAATCTTGTGCTGATCTCATACGCAGCTGATTGTATGAGTCTTCAAGAATGTAAGCTCTTCTAACAGATATTCTCAGAGGACTGTGGTGATGATCGTGCTGATGCTTGATCTTGGATCGGAAGTGGGCCCTTTTGTTATCAAAGTCAATAAACCGAGGAACCTTCAGCATGAGTGAGAATGACTTTTCAAGTAATCCGGGATTTTGCCTGATGAAAGCATTGAGAAGCTTTCTGTGTTTCTCTGAGAACCTTAAGAAAGCAGCATGTTTCTCATCCACTTTCATGGAAGATCCCGCCGTCTTCTGTTGGCTAGCAGATGCAGCAGCCTCATCAACATCAGAAACTGAAGCAATTACAAAATCATTGTCAGCACCCGACTGGCGGGGGTGCAACTTCTCACACACTACAAAGAAAGATTCTATGTATGGCAACACATTCTGGGTTCCTGCTGGAAGTGGAGGCACTGAGCTGGATGGTTTAGCAGATGAAGGTGATAAATCAGGTACTACATCTGAGTAGCTCTCTATTTTGCTTATGCAGTTGCTCAGCTCCTGCCACAAAGGCTCAAGAGCTGTATTAATATCCCAAACTAGAGAAAGTGTGGTGTTATGTTCATTATCAGAGAGAATTTGACGTTTTTTGTCCTTATCAAGAAGCAAAACTACTAAAGAGCTTAATGCTTGCAAGACCCTGAGAACTGGAGCCCCATGAGTAGTAGTGCTAAGGAGTACTTTCTCTATATCCCAAAATAGGCGCAGCTCTTTTATTGCCGAGTCTGTAAGGCTCTGAACCGAACCAGCCAGCTCACTTATAAAGAGATGACAATGAATAGGAGCAATAGTCACCAGTTTCCTTAAAACATCTGCTACGAGCGAATATGCATTATCTGATAGACTGGAAAATTGCAGAGAGAAGTTACAAATTGCAAGAATATTATAACACAAGAACCAATGCAAATATCTTTATAAAAAGCAGTGGCCAGATAGTTTCAGGAGAAGTACGAAAATCAAGCAACAAAGTCAATGGGAATTGGGACTGTCCAAATGTCACATTTCTGTATGATAAACCCACAATAGATTATACATCAAATAATACATAGTATCTTCTACTAAGATTTTTGTAATACTACTTTATAGAAATGCAAAATCTTACCCACTGATGCATTTACAGTATAATTAACATGCCAATGAGGAACCGGTGTCAGTCGAAGTAAAAGAAACATGTTAAATGAGATTCAAAAGCTCAGGCACTAAAGTAACTATCAAACTGTGTGCGGCTGCTTGGAAGAAAGAGATGTATATACAGAACTGTGGGAAAATCAATAAACCCAGCTTACCCTTCCCGTGCAAGAAGTGAGCATAGCAGCTGAAGTTCTGGATTTGGCAAAGTGTTCAGGACACTTTCAGCAATTTGCCCATTGTCAGCATCAGAAGATGATGCTTGCATTGAAGAATTACCCTCCCCTGAAGCAACAGTACTACCGACATTCATCTCAACAGCCGATGTAGAAACCTGTGGATCAGAAGGCCGCTCGGATGCAGATGAAGCTGGCTCATGAGAGGGGTGTGTTTTCCTCTCAGCATAGTCAATAATGACATCCAACAAATTTAGCAGCTGCAACAGAGAAAAAACAAGCTATATATATTTGAACGTAATCTATTTAAGTAATTTACAGTTGCATTGAAGTTGTTAGGAAGCTCAAACCTGCTCCAGATGAGCAACACTTCTTAAATAAAGTGATTGGTTCAAAAGGCTAAGAAGCAATGTGAAGGATGCCTGCCCTTCCTCGCATTCCTTTTGTTCATCAAGAAGCATAACAGCTTTTCCCCGTTTGTCATCAGAGCTCGACAACTCTTTAGACTGCGGCAATCTGAACTCAAGTAATAGCTTAGCAACCAAAGGATGATTACGAGCCAAGTAAGTGAGGGACTCCAGAGCCCGTCGAGACACCAAAGGTGGCACACCTATTTACGCAGATAAAAATGAAATTGTCATCGCTGGTCTGCCTTGAATAGTAAGACAGAATTTGAGGGAAGAAAAGGTCAATATATATACAACAGTGTCATAGATACAGCCAATCATCTCTACACTATTGTGTTATTGTCATCCAATGATGAAACTCTTCAGCCATCCATTTATGATGAAAGCGCTTTTGCTAAAAGATCATGCATGTTCAAACAGTTCGCATGGTAACAAACGTAACCATAAAATAGCAAATCAAATAGGGGCCAATAAGGTATAGGTATTAACTTTTTAGTTTTGTTTGTACATTTTCAGATCCTTGGGTAATGAATTACAATGGCAGAAACATTAGAAATGGAAAAGATACCCACCATCAACATATTGAGGCCGAGAATACATCACATGACTCTGGCAAGCATACAGCCGATAAGGGGGTTCTGCAGCATTTAGATCAGTAACATTTTTTTTTCTATCCATCAGCAAGTCCATCAGGATTTTTATAAGATCAATCCTTGTCTCAGCATGAGCACAGAGATTAAGCAGGAGTCTCTGCTGACTCTTATAAAGTGGCTGCAACAAAAAGTAGTTCAGTTAGATTCACGTAAGATGAAGAGTAATACAGTAGCCCACCTTCACAGACACCATAAGAGTACCTGAACAACTCGAAGTAACCGAATTAATGCTTTCAACCCTTCTGTGTCAACTAATGGGGAGCCATCTGCCTCAACCGGCTTAAGACCCATAGACCGACGAGAAAGAGCACCACCAACTCTGTCAAAGCTATCACCTCGCCTAGAAGACTCACCCCGGCGGTTTCTGGGATATAAGCCAAATAACGATTGATTATATCTACGTGCAAACCTTTCACGTAAAATGTTTGCTTCAGCAACAAGAGCAGGCGTCAAATTTGCAAGGATAGCATCGGAGGAGGTTAGGAGAACCTGTATTGCAATCAGAACATTAAGATTGAGACAAAAGTACAGAGCAATAATAAATATTCAATGGAAAGAGTAATAAAATACCTCTTCTCGTATGTCTGAAGGAAAAGTTGCAATTATTGATACTGTGTCCATCTCTACAGGCTGACCTTCCAATTCCTGGGATTGCTGCCGCCTTTGTGTCCTTTGTTGTGCCAGAACTTCTTCACGGATATCAGCAGGCAGTGCTGCAAGAAATTCTGGATCTATATCCCCATTATTTTGTGGTTCGGGATTTTGTGACTGTGTAGCTTCACTTGGTTGAGCAGAAAGAACCTCAGCACGCAACTCCTCAGGAAGTGCATCAAGAAAAGCAGGATCAATAGATTCCGATTCCCGATTATGTTCCTCCTCAGATGGACCAGTTTGATCGGCTTCTCGAATCGGATCTTCTGAAACTTCACAGACACTGTGGAGGGAGGCATCTCTCCCACCTATGGATGCATTATTAGCGAATAATGGGGTAGCCCTCCTCACTCGAGCATCACCAACATCATCATGGCCATCGGCACTTCCAATTTCAACATCCAGGCTCCGTAAGCTCTCGCCTAAAGTTGCCCCACTTCCACTACTCTCTTGACTAACTGCTTCAACATCACGCAGTACATCAGTATTGTCATATTGAGGTTCAACAGACTGAGTTTGTCTACTTAATGTTTCTGCTCCCTGAGCAGGCACATTTGTAGCAGGTGCATCATCAGCACTTCTGGAGCTACCCAATGTTGCCGAAGGAGGAGGAAGTGCATTACTGCCACCAGCATCACGTTGATTTTCAGCAGTCATCTCAGCACACTCAGTCGATGGACTCTCTTCATTTTTATTTAGAGATTGCATGGCTGAGGTGTTATTAGAGGATTTCTCAGAAGAGGGACGCCTCAGGCTGGAAACAAGAACTTCCTCAAGACCTTGGGGAACAACAGTCGAATTTGACCCACTGCTTAACTGGCCATCATTGGACAATAAACTAAACCGCTGTCCTTGACGTCCACCATTTCGGAGTGACCGGAAGATGGAGTCCAACCGTGACAAGGAACCCTCCGAGTTCCTATCTGAAAAGGCACAGCAATCATTCTCAGTGAAGGTAAAGGTAAATAATAAATTAATAATAAGATGTAAATTAGCAAAAATAAACTGTCAGACATATTACAATAAATATATATATGTATATAAATGTCCGTGTGTGATGCAGATAAAACGGTTGAAATGAAAAAATGATAGCACCTGATAGTCTAGGAGGCCCTGCATTTAGTGAAGAATTCGGATCCACCAGAAGTGGATGCTGCAATGGGACACTGGTATCACTGCTTCTCCCCAAAAGATTATAGATGGACGTGGTTCGACCTTGACGCCTGGAGCCAAATATTTCAACTGGCATAACATGAAAAGCTTCATTGGAGATGCTATCACTGCCAAAAACCTCAATGTGGTCAAATACATTTGATCCGTTCATTCCCTCACCCAGTCGCACAATAACACCATCCTCGTCATCCTCTTCATCTTCATCCTCTTCCATCACCTCCTCATCAAATTCATCTTCATCAATTTCATGGTCATCTTGATCTGTGTCTGCGTGTGGTGGGTGGTGACCTTCATCTTCTTCAATATCATTGTGATCATCATCAGCATCTTCCTCATCATCTTCGTCTACTTCATCCCCTTCATCTCCAGACATCTCATCATCATCTTCGTCATCGTCATCTTCATCTTCATCAAGATTGCCTTGTAAACCAGGGCGAATATCAAATCTTATCCCTACAGCATCGTCAAGATTCTGTGCTCCCTCAGCATTTTCTTGCATATAATCATCTTCCACAGCCTCAAAACCTCCTTGAATATCCTGGTCATGCTCCATATCATCAGTGACAGTCTCTGAACCACCATAGTTCTCGACACTACGGAACAGTTCATTCTCGTCTGTTGGCATCAAATTTTCATTAGCGTGGGCCGTAGCATCTGCATTATGTGAACTAGCACCATTTCCATCCCCAGATTGGCTAGGATCAGTGGTTTTCGTCGATCGCTCTCCTCTTGCAGTAGTGGACTCAAAAGCATGGACATGCTCTTTGGTTACCAACTCCAAAACTTTAACAATTCCCGTAACAACCTTCGGTGAATCAGTATGATCCAGGTCCAAAATACGCAGTGTTCGGGTCAGTGACTGAACAAGACCAACCTCTATAAAAGTAACAGAAGCTTCTGCTGAGATCGATGAACCTGAGGGTGTCCGAGCAGTCAGGACATCATTAAGCAGGTCAATGAGAGCCTGAATATCCGACCTTGGTACCTTAAAACTATTATACGGATCAACAAACTCATTAAGTACATTACTGATCTCTGTGAAGATTCTTTTCCTTGCCTCAGTTGAGCGCACACACGATGCTACAAGAAACTGGTTGGCTTTACTAGCCAGTTTATGGCGCCAGTCGACTTCAGATTTTTTCTCCTTTTTCTGATTTTTAGCATATGGAAGAAATTTGTGAAAAATATGATGGAAGATCCCACCAGTTAAGCCAGCACTTACACCCCTTTGAGGAGTGCCCCTGTAGCTGCAAACTTCAGCATCTTTCCGTACAAGGATGTGAACAGATGAAGAATACATTAAGAGAATCTCTGTCAAGAGCTTCAATATAAAAACCACCTTAGCCAGTGAGACAGAGGATTCTTGATTTTTAACTTCACTTGATTCAGTGGAAGCAATGGCTTTTCCTTTGCCTTTGGCTGCAGAAAAATCAATTTCCATATCCGTCGACGATGAACCATCTTTGTTGACAAATTCATGTTCCAAAGTAGGAGTAAAAGATATAACTGAATCCAATAGAATATCAATGACAGTAACAAAACTCTGAGGAGGTTTCCTGTGTATCTTGGTGTTTTTGGAATTTGAATCAAGAACCTTCCCGTTTCCACTACCAATAGCAGCTGAAATCGTAGTACCAGTGCTTACCTTACTATCATTAGCTTGCTTCTTCTCCTCTGTTTTATCTTTATCCTTCTCTTTCTTATCCTTCTCACGGTCTTTTATCAATACCATATATGGCCTCTCACCTACCATCTCAACTTGGCAGACAGCCTTAGCAGCTCGCATAAAAATTACTGGATCACGTTGAACAAGTGAACTCAAATTTGCCAGAAAATTTCGAGGAGTAAGCCTTCCACTGGACTGCCTGTTAGCAGCATTGATAAAACTATGCCGTATCTCAGACTCCATTGCTTGCTGAAGGGTTTGATAATCCTCTAGGATGTGACGAATTATAACAGCTGCAACATTGTCAAAGCCAACAAACAAACTGCTTTCAGGCAATGACAAAAGCAAATGCAGACCTCCAGCATCCAAGAAATTAACAGCAACTGAGTGAGTTCTTGTCAAGGTAGAGCAGAGCTGCAAAACAGCATGCATTGTTTCAGATGGCAACATCTTTCTGATGCAACTACAAGCAATTTCAATAAGTCTCTTTTGCTCCTGAATATCTAAATATTTCAGTGGCGTCCCCAAAGCCACTTTGTGCTGCTTTTCTTCATCAATGACAATAGAAGTTTGGCTACCCATGTCATCCTTCTTCAGATATTCTAATACATCAGCGTTTAAGTGTGTGTCCACTTGAGCAAGACGATCAACAGCAATAAAAGCCGAGGTTACCCATTTTGGGGCTTGAGTTGACTCCAGGTCATCCGAATGAATCCATAGCTGGAGAATATCTGATGCAACTTTAACCAGACCACTATTGGAAGCTAATTCCCGTGCTGCTGGGTCTTCATTTAGAATTAATGCAAGAACATGAAACAAGGCAGAGAGCATTTTCTGATTCCCACTATTGGTAATGCTACCACAAAGCTTCACTTTTTCAATCATAAAGGAAACTACTCTTGGTCTTTCCTGGCCTTCATTGTGTGAGCAAATCATGACAAGCAGATCCCTAACAGGGAAGGCTAGAGTCTCCTTCATTTGCAAAAGTCTGCTGCAAGTTGACAACAACTCATCAACCGGTGGGAGTTGCACCAATTCCTCTTCAACATCCTGAGTGTTTTCATTTGTGCCATCTTCTTTCGTCTCTGTTGCCGAATTTCCAAGAGACATTGCAAGTGCTCGTGCAAGTTCATCTTCTTCTTGGGTCTCCTCAGGATGTGAAAACAACCATTCCATTGCAAGCTCCACACTGTTCGAACCGACTTGTCTGAGAGCCTCTTCAGCCCGAGACCTTGAAAACCCCATCTCTGCTATTGTTGAAATAGTTGCTTCATTTGGGGGTGGACCAGTACGACCCACGTTACTACCAACACTTTTCACCTCCACTCCAGAGAATACATGTTTAAAAATGTTAACAACTGCCGTGATGAACTCATAACTACATTCATGGAACCGAGGATGATTCCAAACAGGAAGCACAGCCTTCAATACCATGGATTGAAGAACTTTCACAAATGTTTCAGCATCACGAGGAAATGGAATGTCCCCAGGCACTAGAGGATGCGTAAGCAAATGTTTGTTGAATGGTGATAGTATATAGGAAGAAGTCACCAAGTGGTCCAAAAGTTTTCCATAGCTTGCTGAGGGTCCATAAGTCCATAGGTGATCAACTTTTTCAGCATCAATTTGCCTCCCTTCATCAGTCTCCATAGGAGATGATGGAGCTCTACTAGTGGAAAAAGGCAACTGACTGGTAGCCTCAAATGTGGTCAAGACTGCTTGAATAACTCCACGACCATATAAACAATTCAATATAACTGGATTACATGAGTCAGGTTTGTCCAAAAGAATATTATCTACGAACTCTATGACCTTTCCATAGTATCGGCATTTAGTTAAAACAGGATCCTCAGATCCAGAAGGATGTTTCCCACCAAAACTCATGTGATCCATAACTATAGAAGCAAAGGCAGATGCTACTGATTTTGAAGTAGGAGATACAGTGAGCATATCATCCCTCCTACGAGACGGGAGCAACATCACCTTTCCCAACTCTTGAAACAAATGGGTAATGTGAATTGATAATGATGATACCATATCACAACAAGACTGATGGTATGACCTGTGATTATCATTTTCTTTTCTAGAACTTGATTCAGTCAAAGCAGATGAACCAGATTCATCTTGTTCCTGACTGGCTTCAACCTGCAAGTTAGAAGATGCATCAACAGTCGGTCGTTGGTGAAGACTCGAAGAACGAGTGAGGTCACGATAGAGATTTATTAGGTCAAAAAACTGGGATTCAAAGCTCCATCCAGAAGTCCTCCTTCTAAGTAAAGGATCAAGGAACTGCCTAAACGAGTTCAACCGTGGGTCGTCTGAATCACTGAGGCCCAATTCAGACTGCTGAGAAACATTAACTGTACCAGTGACCTGATCATCAACATCAGCCTTTGTGTCTTCAAGCAATGAAATTTGCCATAGAACTTCACGATGAACTCGGCCAATATCTTCAAGGACATCTTTATTTCCATTACCAAACTCAGTAAGCAGTGCAGTCACCCAACGATTATCTTTCGAGGCAGCAAGAAATAAGAGAAATTCAACAATAGAGAGGGAAGAAAATATCAAAGGGTCAGGCCTGGTACTAGCATCCAGTAAAAAGGATCCAGACAAGGCACTGATCCTAGAGAGGGTTCCTCTCAAATGCTCACGTAATGAAGAACAGATAGCACGAGACAGAGGAGTCGAATGATGCTGAGTGAAACACTTGAATACCATAGTGCTGTGTAAAGCTATTGACATCCCCTCCGACGATTGAGTAATACTCGGGCGTAAAAGAAGTTTCAACAAAGCTTCAATACCAGACTTCTCCACAAATAATCGACATGTTTCAGAATTTTCCATCGTCCTATGAACTAGTACAATTACATGAAAGATGCAAAGCTGAGTACACTGCTCATCACTGATGCCTTGAAGAGCTCTATCTGCTGGAACAGTTTGTGGGTGTTCCTTCACGTTTTCCTTGTCATCAGAAACGGTAGAATCCATATCCATTGCATCACTTTCATCAAGTTTACCTGGCGATCCAGAGCACACGGTGTCCCCAAGTGATGCTATCTTATTAATTATTTCAATTATCAGATCAACACCATCACTTCTCAACGAAGATACATGACGGAATAGCTCTTCCAAAGCATTTGCCAAAGGAATAATGCCTTCACTCATGGCCATCACATACTTTTTGTCAGTGAAAATGTCAACAAGGAAGCGTAAAGCAGAAGTTTCTCTAACAGCCTCCAGACCCTTGGCGTTGAGGCAAACGGCCCCAAACCCATTTGGAATACAAGTAATGGCTTTTGAAGCAGGAAGTACTCCACGCACAACAGATGATAGAAATGCAGTCGGAAGGCCCAAGTCATACAAAACATTAAAGCATGTAGGATCTTTGTGAATCATTTCACTCATAAGAGTCACAGCTGAGGAGTAGATCTCACCTCCAAATTCTTCCTTGTTACTGAAAACCATTGACAAGATGGGAGTTAAAGAAACATCATAAGAATTCTGTGACCTTGCAGAATTTGACGCCGCATAGGTGGCAGACCCAAGTGCTTTCAACAATGCCCTAACCAATCGCTTCTGATTATATAACTGATCAATATTGTCGTTAGGACATTGACCTATGACCACAGAGCTATCCTTGGACCCATTGAAGTCAATCACTCTATGTACTTCAATCTGCAATCTTTGAACCAAAAGTTCCACCCCACCCAAATCTCTGAAAAGGGTGACCGCTGTATTACTGTAGTCCATGAGCTTCTGTAGAGTTTTTGCAGCTAAAGAGACAAGATGCAGCCGAGAGGGATCTGAATCTTCTAACAGTGGTAGAAAGGTTGGCACCATCCCAGAACCCCTAACGACACTTCCAGAACTTGAAGATGATATGACATGAAGCAAGTAAAACTGCAGAAGTGCTTCAACGAAGGCAACAGATGACAAATCATCGGAGTTATTTAATGAAACAATCGCTCTTTGCAGCACATTGAGGAGAATCATACGATTACCACCTGCAAAACTAATGCTTGATCCACTCAATATCCGTTGCCTCTCATGAGATGCCGAATATGCAGCCAATTGTGCACCTAATGCAGTCATTGCAAGTGTTCTTATGGTTCCTGAAATGTTTTCTTCAGTTCTCACAATTCTAATCAACTCATTTGTATATTCTGGCTCATTGGCAAAAAAGGAAACAAGCTCATCATGTGAATCACTAGATTGTACAAGCACAATAAAAGCAAGTAGACAAATTTTGCTGTACATCCTGCATATTCTGGAGGAACGGAATGCGCGGGCATATCTGATTCTGGTTAATAATGAAAACCTGAGATCTGAAGGCACATTATACTGCTGAATACAAAACTTCATAAGTGATAAGTCATCCTGTTCTTGTAATTGATGATCGGGGATCTGAATTACATTCACTCCAGAGGAAACTTTGCCATTACTAGCATCCACAGGGCTAGGGGACATGCCATGCAACTCAAAGTAAAATGTTGATCCCATACGATTCTGCAAATTTTCACTACCATTTTGTGCATCTGATGGAAACAGGCACTGCCCATCTTCCTGGGTCCTTTCATGTAGTGTGACACATGAATACAAACCTAGACCTTCTTCTTTGCTGCCCCAACCTTGTGCAAGGGATAAAAGAGAACTATTCACTGATCCACACCCAACCAACTTTCCACTTACATGCAGTTTTGAGGGTGATATTTTCACAAGTGCAGCAAGAGCCTCAAGAGCTGCTATGACAATTTCAGGATCTGTTGAAGCAAGCAAAAGCTTGAAATGCTGTACAGAAGACAATGCAAAGGTTAACAAAGTTTAGTGAGATCGAGAAGTGGAAAACCCAAAAGAAATTATAACATGAAAAGGACATGAACAAATTTTCCACTTCCTGTAAAAGATGGATAGGATCATGCACAACCAAACAAAATAATTTCAAGAAGGAATTCAGACACCACATTACCTCTATAACACTAAATGAACTCTTGTTGGGGCAATTTTCTAAAATGATCTGCATAACTCTCAAAATTTGCAAGACTGTCTGTTTGGGGAGAGGGCTGACATCCCCCAAGATGTCATCTGACAAAAGGAGGTCATTTCTACAAGATAAATAGGTCTTGAAATATGTATCAAAATGCAGAAATAGAGGTCTCCAATGGTGGAAATTCCCCTGGGACAGAAAAGGGTTATCAGAATAAATAGAAGAGATAAAAACAGGAAGCAAGAGAGAAACTACTAACAAATCCTAACAACCTTGCCGTACTCCCAACGGAAACCAGAGAGACTTATCGCTATATCCTGTAATGGGCACTGAATCACCTTGTCAATAAAAGCCTTTATTCTTGGAGGCTGAAAAAAAAGATGCAATCAAGGTCATTATTAAGCTAGGAACAGCAACTTTAAAAGGAAGAAGTCACAGCATGTAATGAGTATCAAACGTACAGAAATCAACAGTTGTTCGCTAGCATTAGGTAAATAAAACATAAATTTACAACAATAGTAAAGAATTTCCCTTAGCACTAATACATAGTAAAGAATTTCCCTTAGCACTAATACTTGCCTGACTAGAAATCATAAGGGATCAATCTGCGATGTTATAAAATTTGAAAAAAGTTCAACAATAATTCATTCAGGTTAAACATCAATAATTTTCTGCTCAAAGACTCCACCGTAGTTAAAAGATAATAGTTCTTTCAAGGAATTGCTGACTTTGTGTAGGCAAACAATTAGTTCACAGATGCATACAATACAAAGGGACAATTCATCAGAGTGGGAAAAAATCACAACTTCACATGGACAAACAAACAAATAGAAATCCAAAACACCAGAAAGTTGTATTAATTGTAAAGGATATGACTGAGGAGCAAGGATAAACAACAAAATAAGAATTAGCTAATTTTTAGTGTCCTAACAAGAAAAAGAGAGTGATCTGAAATCAATATATCAAAATGGCATACAACAATTCCGGAGTCTAAATAAGTACTTAACAACATCATGTGCTTGAAATTAGGTTTCTGGTATGTAGATATATCTGCGTCTATATTTTCAACACATTTTCGTTGCAAATCCAGAGGATCTAGGAAAAACCAAAACCATTTGGAAAAGATAGCAGTGGAGATTTTTATCCTATGACATGCCATAACCTCAAATCTTCCTGCTTAACCCAAATTTCAAACTTGACGTTCTTGTCCCAAGTTAGCAAGATAGCCATTTTGACTTCCAATTTTAAATGGAAAAAACTAATAAAACAAAGGCATCAAAGAAACTTCATCAAACGTTCAGAAGTTGCATCTTTATATAATAAGGAAATAAGAAAGTTCACATTTCTTGGATTTTACTAAATAAAAGTTGTTGATAACCACTGGATGATGTCCTCAACAATAGACACTGTGTAGCAGTTGATTTCAAATTCGAGACACTAACTAGACAGGTGACATTTTCACTTGCCAAACCATAATGGTGCCCTTTATTCATAGTAGTGTTGCAGGAAGTAAGATACAAGTTGAACAAGGCAGCTTTCAAGAAAATTATGTCTGATGGGAAATGAAGCCCGCAATCAAATCCTTTACAGAGCCTCCCAAAAAGTCAAGGAACCAAAAACGAAGTAAAAACCATATAAAGCAAACAACTTTTCCACACAGCGTTTATCCCTGCATCCCTCCAAGCACACCACTCATCAAACCTTAACTTCAAAATCCCCCTTCTTCCATATTATAAACACTTAGGGCTCAATCCAATCCTTTATTCAGTCACTATAACCACATAAAAAGCATGAAAAGCAGTGGAAAGAAGAAGCATACGGGCTCGGGGTCGAGTTTAACAGAGGGACCGATCGCCCCTTCACTGGAGAGGAGTTGCCGAAGCCTCAACGGCAAACTCGATCTTATACTCGCCATTTAGTCTGCCTAACTGTTGTAAAACAGCAAATACGCAACAAAAAACATCATTAAAAAACTAATAATTCGAACAGCAAGACAAAAACCAAAATCGAACATAAATCCCCTAGAACCCTTCAATCAATCCAATTGCAGAGATAGATGGAAACGTCAATGGATGCTTACCGCAGCGAAGGCTTGCACATCTAAGGGGTTGCACTGTACAGAAATAATATTTATAAATTTATATAAACTGTGTTGTATGTATAGATAGAGAGGGAAATAGACGTCTGAGAGAAACCCCAAGAACGAATAAATAGTGGGTTTAATTTTCTTAGGCGTGCAAAGTTGTTGCTATGCAACCCTGGAAAAGCCAAAGGGTTCCAACTCTCGAGGGTGGGCTGGCTTAATGTGTAGGGTAGGCATACAAAATATATACTCTCATTAGCAGAGGCGGTTTTGCTATTCAGTCCTCCTAATTCTGTTTTGCCCTTTTTGTCCAGTATTCGTGTTTCTCTCACCGGCTTATTTCGGGATTAAATTAATTATATTTATAGCCAATATTCTTTTAAAATAAATTATATTTTAACCGTGTGAAAATATGTTTGCTTGTCCGACTTGTATCCGATTTACTTGTTTGTGCTGGAAAGTATATTTTTCTCTTTTCAAATTAGTTTTATTCCTTCCAATTATAATTTAATTATAGTTTGAATTTTATTAATCGCAATTCCAAGTTATTAATCACACCTCAATTAAAATATATAATCTATGGATCCCTTCGGGATACCCAAGTGGTGGAGACTCATTTGTAAAGACCCTCCAAATCCTCACTAACTCATCCCCAATTCAAAATAATATATCTATAGTTTATGGATTCAGATTTATTAATACAAGTTAAAATTAATAATACCTTAGTTAAATTGTGTAACATGTGTTTCAATTTTTTTCCGAAAAATTAAATTCAATATAGATATGAAAAATAAGAATCTCTTCTATGCATCTTGTATTTAAACATGATGGATCAATGTGCTCAATGAAAAAACACGAACATAACTCAACTTAAAATATTATTTATATAAATCAAATAGAAAATGAAATAATTTTAATCATTAAAACTTGAAGTAGCTTTAAAGATGCGCGTAATCAATTATTGTAAAATTGTGTGAGATGTGCGTGAATTATATCCAAATATAATAATCTATTGGATCAATTGAATAATATTTTGTTAGATCAACTGAGTGACTCATAATATTCTATTTATTTCTTTATCAAAGTAATTTATTAATTTATTATTGAATATTGAGTGTATAGATGTTTCTTTATTAAAGTAAGTTATTGATTTATTATTGAATATTGAGTGTGTAGATGTGTGTAGAGTTGACAATTTTCAGTGTTGAGACTTAACGAATTATTATCCTTGCCGTGCATATCTTATAAAGGACACAATACGGACACTGTACGGAGGAATTACCAACTCAATGCATGTGTGACTAATAGTACATGCAATTGCTCAAAAAAAATAATCGTATATGCAAGAAATGGATTAGATCAAAGAGTTGGCGGCCCTTATAAAATATGATTTTTATTATTTTTCTAAAGTATATAATCCAGTAAAAGATATAGGATCAGTTTATATGAACTCGAAAGCCCTCAACGTATTTATGCCGGTATATCGGAGTATTTGAATGTTAACAAACAAATCGATGCAGATTTCTAATTTTAATATTTTCAATATATATTTTTAGTTTCAATATTTTATGATTTAGTTTTAAAATTTTATCAGATCAATTTCATATCATACAAATAAAAAGTCCAAAATACTCATCCAGGAAGTTCCAGAAAGTTTCGACGAGCAATGGAAAAGAAAAAAAAAACAAAGTCGCTACTTCCTCATGCGGCACGGGGTTGATTTTTCTTTTAGTTGAGGGATTGATTTTTCTTTTAGTTGAGGGATGGGAATTTGGTATCTCTCTCGGTAGAGTTTTTAGACACAAAGTCTCCACCATTTCGATGTCGCCAGAGATCATGGAATCTACGGATGTCCTCACACAAACGTGGAATTTACGGATGTCCTCACACAAACTCGAACCCATAACCTTTAAGATCATAGGAAATGTATTTAGCACTGCACTCCCTTCGGAGTAAACATGAAATTTGATTACAATGGATGTCACCGAAGAGATCATGAAATTTAATTTGTAATCAAATAATAAGTATACATCAACATAATCAAATGATAATGTATAATACCCGTCATATCTCAAAATTTTTATATATAAAATACATAACTATGCATATATAATCTAAAGATCAAAATACATGTGTAGATCAAGATACAAAATTATCATTTCTTTTATAAAGGAGAGCAAACAAAATACATGCGAGGGAGTCAGAGTGAATATCGACTGATAGTTGATAAAGTAAAGTAAAACTATAACACATATCAATGAAGGCTATTCTTGACTTGTTCAGCGTGGTCAGCGGCGGCGACCTGCATCTTGGCCGCCTGCATGTCGGCGTTGGTGGCATCCTTCTCCGATTTGGCCGTTAGTTTCTTGGCGAAGCCCACCACCGTTGCTTTCGTATGCGCCAGCCATTCTTCAAAGGACGCACTCACCGACACAAATCCTTTCTTTATGCTATCCAACGCCGACGAAGGTGGTCGAGAATCTTCCATGCTGCTGATATGTAGAGAGGGAGGGAGGGGTGAAACTTGTGGAGATAAAAGCTGAGAGGTTTGGTGCGTGCTTAAATGGGCAACTTGGTGTTTTGCCACGTATCTACATAACGTGTCAATTGCTCGCTTGCGAGGAATGATATTGATAAAGACGAGATAAAATAAATATGACGTATTCAGATATTTGTAGAATGTCCACAAGTCGAATTTGGTTATAACTTCACAACTCAATCCTTTTACCTTTCGTTTGGATTTAGATTGTGAATCGAATCTATTCTTTTTCATTTATATATACAGTAGAAACTCACTTCTTGAATGTTCATAGGGAGTTCCTTTTATATATTTACTTTTAATTAAATTTTTACTCCCACATGCATCGGATTCGTATCGAGGAATTCTACCATACTCCGTCCAACTATTGTTGTTGATCCTGCGGAGTCTACCACCTTCAAGATCTAATTTTAACCGTATTTTATTATAGAAATGATGTGTGGATTAAAGGACAAAAGTATATTTTGTGTGCATGTGAGTATAATACATAACGTGTTTGCTTATGTATACAATGCAAAATTTGTATGACTATGATGTACATGTTTGTAATTACAATGTACAATATTATACGCTTATGCAGCACCAAGCAATTTTCAAATGAAATATAAGAGAGAAAATCAGAACTAGTATGCAAAAGCAAACTAGTAGGTTTCTTGAAGGGAGATAATTTCATCCATATTTAAGTGATGATCATAGAGTAATGGAAGGAGCCTCAAATCGAATATAGTCATACATAAGTCCATGCAACGCACTAGCATTTCTTGCTTGTGTGAGGTACATTACATTCTCTCCTTGTGCAAGCAAAGAAGTCTGTATATCCACATTGAACAACCAGTACAACCCATGAACACCATGCCTTGCTATTGTGTTATCGCTTCCAATCACTCCACTCGAAAACAACGCCTCTCCTTCGCCATTGTTCACCCTCACCTGCATCCATATTCATGTTCCTTAGCCAACAACAACAATTAATTAATTCTTGGCTTGCATGCAATTCATTTACCTCTAGTATGGAGAATGTTGCAGATGCTAGTGCAATTCGCAGTGTGTAGTTCCCACTCTGTTCAATGTCGTCGAGTTTGAATTTTATCTGCCATGTTGTTGCCTTATATGCATTTTCTCCAACTTTCCTGTGTATCAATAAAATCATGCACCAATTAACACTCAAAAATATAATGTTTTAGAAGGATTGATTTAATTTTAAATGCACCTTGTGACTTGAGCATAAAACCAGTCTTGCCTATAATCACTTTCCCCAACTGTGTAAACCAAGTCTTGATTTGGGTATAAATCTGCATATCTCTCCCACAAACCATACTGCCTAAATCTGTCACACGAATACGAAGACCATAACTATGAGAATCTAACTGAGGTTGTTGCTGAAGGGAGAGTTATTACTAACTTGTGTGAAGGGAGATTTATGAAGAGCTTGTTGATATATAGAGGATTCGGATCAGGAATGTAGAACTCTGCAGCAGACCGATCAGGGACGCCTATTTCCCACAGAGTTGGTCCATTTCTTGGAGGCTCGTACACGAGATCACCTACGTCGATCTCACTGCCTGAATTCCAAATTATATGTTATGTGTCAGTTGTTGATTATCAAGATTAATCATAACATGCAAGAAAACAAAAAGCTTTAAATAAGTGTGGAAGCTTAATTTGGGACCTGGTGCGACAACTATGTCTTTGTCACATCTATAATCTCCAATGAAACCTGGGATCCATGCATATATGTTGTAATCTCCGGGGTGGATATTGGTAATTCTGAAATAACCATTTTCATCTGCATTTACCCAGAATTGATAACCCTGAGAATTCATGACCGGAAATGTTAAGAGACTAAAATCCAAAAAGAGATTAATATTTCTTTGAAGATATAATTTTAAGTACTTTTGCTTCCTTTTGAAATGATCCATCTTTTCCTGGTGCAGCAAGCCCCACATAAGCTCCATTTGCTGCAATGTTTTCATCAGAGATGTACCTGGCAGTGGTAGTAATTCAATCAAGACAAAATTTTAGTATTACTTTCATGATTATTATTATAATAAAATCAACTAACCTGTCATGAGCAAATAATCTACCATAAACACTGCCTCTTTGATCTGTATGTGGAAAATCTTCTGAAGCAGGGAAGCTGTATGGCCACTTTTCAATTTCTTTTTTCATCTGAACAAATATTTAATCATTATTTATGCAATTTTTTATCAACAAATGAATGTAAGAAACTTTAGAAAGAATGCGGCCAGACCTGCGCTTTAGCATCATCCCACAATAAAGCAGTATTATTTTTGTCTGACACTGAGTTGAGGTATATAAAAACCGGACCGAAAACCTTCTTCCACTCTTCGCCTTCTCCAAATTTCACAACTAGATCCTCCCCTCCGTAGTGAGTGCTAACAAACATCTGAAAACACATCAACAAAACAAACGAAGTAAAACTATTGCCAGAAGAGGAGTCTGATAAGATCAACTATGCATTTATATCTTTTCACCCAAAAAAATCCAAATATACTATTTAGACCCCCAAATAATGAACATACAGCGAGCGTAGTAGGATTAACATGAGAAGTGAGGTCCTGCTTGTAAGGCCCTCCGGTCCTAAACTCATTGCTTGGACTGATTTGCCAGAACCCAACCATCGGATCCAAGCATATGAATCCATGAACCCTGTTGTCTTTGTTTTCACACGAATACTGATACTTATCATCCACCTACACATTATTAAGTATCCTTTTTAGAGAAGCTAACTCATTTTTTTCTTTTTTAAAATATTGCTTTTGTGTCAAGTTTGTTTACTTCTCCTTTGAATTCTGGTTCAATTGGATCAACTAGGAGGACTGCTTCCGGAAATGCCAACTCTCTGCCTCGTGGGGGGACCCGGTCTTCGGGCC